>JANHFT010005522.1:30837-42177 GCA_032467955.1 Pseudoxenodon macrops
CGGTATGAAGAAATTAAACTGCTGCGTAAAACAAGAGCCCGGCTAGGAGAAGCCCGTTTCAGAGAAGTAGGACGAAGAGGGTCAGAACAACAAATTCCTTTGCGCTTGAGTAGGCCTTTAATGCTGTGCACTGATGCTGGGCATGAGGAAAAGCTACGTTCCTTCAACTCCAGACTTGGGCCTGCAATCTTGTGTTTTAAGCTACTTGGAAGGAAAGCCCAATTCTAAGCATTGTTTGAGGACCAGGGCTTTCCTATGGAGTTGCCAGAAAGTTTCAGTTTTGACAATGTGTAAATCTGGGACCTGCCAAGAAAACTGCAGGCACTTGCCCAGCAGTCCCCAGGAGTCAAAAACTGCCTCGAAGGCAGACAGAGACAAATCTAGGACTTCTATTGAGTAATTATTTCGCAAATCCTACATAAACTGGGACCTGGAAAACAGAAAGTGACACACAGGTCCTGGGTTGGAAGATGTTTTAGCAAGTGAAAAATAAGAAGAGATGACAAAGACTGTCAAGGAAAAATGAAAAGTTCTGAAAGAGAAATTCTTGGGGAGGTTGGGAATAACATCTTTATTTTTTCAATGACTAAGCTTTCCATCAGATAGGAGTGCCATCAGCCCAAACTGGTAGAGTAAAGATCACCAGCTTGTACAGAGCAAGAATGAAAGCCGTCTACATTTCAAGTCCTAAAACCAGGAGAGAAAATGTATGCAAAAACATGTACTTCCAATAATAAAAACAGCGCATGAAACAAAATGTTAAGATTTTTTATTTCTCCACATCATCTCCCCCACCCCTCTGAACAGCAAAGAATAAAACAACTATGAATAATATGGAGAAGACAAATTAAATAATAGTAGTGCCCTAGATGCAGGAAACAGTAATTGAAGCTCATGTGGGGATTACAGCTTTCTTTGAGGAGTAGTGGGTGCTAGACTGGTGTGGCCATATAGCAAACCTCCTCAGCAACAATTTATGGAAGGAAGTGCAAAATAATCCCCAAGGAAAAGTATGATAGGCTGCCTAGTGTAATGCTATTTCAGATGTTTCCAGTAATAATCAGTTTGCAAAGTCAGTACCTTGTTTACTTTCAGAGACAGAAACCAGACAAAACTCTGATCTTATTCAACTGCTCAGTAAGGTGGGGGGAAAGGTTCTGTTCTGGCAGAAGTAACACGGTGTTTGAGAAGCATTGCATATTTTTTTAAACAATAAAATACTGTATGAAGTAAATAAATGTTACATGGCTTTTTCTTAAGTTGTTCCTGGTTTGCATCATAGTCACAATTACATTCCTAGATTATTCTAATCAATAAAAAGATTAGATTAAAAAAAACAATAATAATAATATATGATCAGTTTTGTTTCAGGGGCAGAGAAAATGTTTGCTTCAACCATTACATTGAAAAGTATAGAAAAAGCTAAATGTGTCAGATTGAGATTATTCAATTTATATCCATTTAAGAAAACCTTTTTCACACTGGCACTACCTTGATGCAGTGAGACTATAGCTCTCAAAACTGCCAACCAGTAAGACTGAAGGTCACGGGAATTCCAGATTGGGAAAGGCTGTTCAATTTTAAAACAAAAGGTTGCAACTAAAGAGAAGGCCTTTGAGGTCACTTGAGTCACAACCACATACTCTTGAATTCAAAATGTAGTCCACTCAAAGGAAGTGAAATGTCATCTGCTGCTTTTTTTTTCTTCCCCTTTTCTCAATGGACAGTTTTTTCCTACTACTGTATTAGTTCCCTCTGAGCTCATACACACAGCCAGAAAATTATACTTCATATGTTTTATCTATGATAATCTATGTTTTATCTATGGTAAGACATATGGCTTAGCATGGCATGTGAACCTTGGTTTAAACTAGGAACAGCAAAGAAGAAGAGCTGACGAGGGATAAAGGAAAGTTAGGAATTGCCGTTCTAAAATGATTTTATGAGTTCTCTTTCCAAAGAACGCAAACGTTGAACAAATCCTATTTTGTATCCAATGCTAACTCTTTCAACAGAGATGAATTTATGGCCTTGTGACTGGGAATTAAGTTGATTGCATACTTTTGTCTCTCTTGAGAGACAGCTTAGTCCTCTTTTTAAAACCTTTCATTTGTTTTTATAGTTGCAATTGTAATGCTTAATAAAACTTAAATATATAATTTAATAAAATTTAAAAAAGAATGATGTGACCTGCATTTTTGAAGATACCAATTAACTTTTTAAAAATTCATCATGCAAAAACAAAATCTACATTTTTGGTGAGTTTTTCTTTGTTTCCCAATACCTGTCCAGGAAAAGTGCCTCAATATGTCCAAATAGTCAGAAGCACATCTCATTGTGACATTGCATTAAAAAGTTATCTCTTCCTTTTTCTTATGTACAAGGTTAGAAGTTTCTGAACTTGTTTTGGGGGGGGAAACATACTTAGCAGCGATGGAATGCCCTGGGTATTAATAAACCTTCTATTTACTCATTTTTCAGGATATCAGGTCATGATTTGGTCCCAGTTACTAACTAACTCAATGATCTTCATATTAAATAGAATATGACAGTAATGGCTTGCGTGCCAAAAGCAGGGGAGCGCAGTGGGATTGCACGCATGCATGCCCACACCCATAATGCAATGCCCTCTCCCCTCACACATGCGTGCCCAACCACCACCACCACCCTGCGCTGCCCCCGCCGAGGTTCTGTTTTTCGCCCTCCTGAGGCTTCAGGAGGCTTTCTTGAAGCCTGGGGAGAGCAAAAATAGCCTCCCCTCACCCTTTGGAAGGGTGAAAATCAGCTGGTCAGCGTGCACATGCAGACTGGAGCTGACATAGGGTAACGCCCCGCGTGCCCTCAGATATGGCTCCACCTGCCACCTGTGGCACGCTTGTCAGAGGTTCACCATCACGAGAATATGACATTGAGATTTGTAAATCTCTTGGCCTAGCATTAGCCATATATAGAATCAATGGACATGCAGTCCACCATTAAACCTAAGAGTTTGTTTCAACTACTGGCTCTCAATTTACAAACAACAGTTCATGGATATGCATCAACTTGATTCAAATACAATCTATGGGTATAAATTTTCTTCAAGATGACATTTTTTGCTTCAAATACAAACTTTTCTACATTTTCTTCACACTTTCTTATTGTTAGTGATATTTAAGACAAATCCAGTTCTTTGGCATACATTTCCAAGAATATTAAGCCTATTCCAAAATATGTTTTCAAAGGAAAAGAAATGACATTGATCAACATGTTTACTTTCAAGAGAGTTTAACCAAGAGAAATAAATCTTCTTTTCAGCAAATTCATCAATAACAGAGAATTCAGTAAAACCAACTTACCTGTCACTACCAATCCGTCTTTCCCACTGGAAATACTTAATGCAGCCATGCATACTGGATGACCAGTGTTAAAGCCTCAGCTCTACCTCCATATATTTGTTAAAGATAACAGTGGCAAATGAAAGTAACATGATCATGTGAGTAACTACAAAAACATGACGGTAGTGAAAGACGCAACATGGGAAAAGTACCTCCTGGCGGAATCTTCACATGAAACATCACGAGTGCCCCAGAATTTGCCACCAGGCCATGCTGGCTTAGCTACTATGATTTATAAATCAGCAACACAAGTTCCTCACAGTTACCATGTACTTTTCTCCGCGGAGACCATATGACCACCAAATGCTAATGAATTAAATGGGATTCTATAAAGATAACTATATGCAGGTAGTCCTCAACTTATAACCATTTATTTAGTGACCATTTGAAGTTACAACATCATTGAAAAAAGTGTTTTAGGACCATTTTTCACACTTATGAACCTTAGGGCGTCCCCAAGGTCAGGTAATCAAAATTTGGATGCTTGGCAGCTGGCATTTATTTATGACAGTTGCAATGTCCATGTGATCATCTTTTGCGACCTTCTGACAAGCAAAGTCACTGGGGGAAGCCAGTGTCACTTAACAACCATGTTACTAACTTAACAACTGTAGTGATTCACTTAACAACTGTGAAAAGAAAGATTGTAAAAATATATTAAACTCGTTTAACAAGTATCTTGCTTAGCAAAGGAAATTTGGGGCTCAAATTTTGTAAGTCAAGAACTACCTGCATAGAATAGCATTTTTGGATTTTTATGCTATCAACTTATATTTTCCTATGTTCATTGTAGTTATCTATTGCCCTCTCCCTATATTCTTTTTCCCTGCAAAAAGGAAAATTTATCCTGCAAATCATTTTCAAGAATATAACTAAGGCCATCATACATCAGTTTATTTTTTAATATATAAAATTAAATGCGTAGAAAACCTAGCTGCTCTTTAGAAGTACCTTAGATAAGAATTTCAGAAATAGCTTTACTTTGATTTTGTTTAAACAGGAAAATATTATTTTCTTAAAACCTTTAAAGGATTTGCTTCATTATGTCCAGAGTTCTATTTGATGATATGGTTTGTCAAAAGACAAAATGATATACTAATGTATATTCCCTACAGCAATTTGGGCACTGGGAACTACTTCACTTGTTAGTGTGGCCCAGTCTCTGGCATGCCATGGACTGGTGCCAGTCCATGGACCGAGGTTTGGGAGTTGGGGACCCCTGTCCTAGAGCATTTTTTGCAATCAAAAGGATCCTGGATTAATAATTATAGAACTACAATTTTCTTTATTGTTTCAGACTGTTGATTGAAACTATTGAATGTATTAACCTCTGAATGTATTAACACATACCTGGGGAAGGTCTGGCTTCAGTCTTCTTAATGCACTTCCTGCAAAGTGCCTTGGGTTCAAATTACAGCTGTACTCCCATTCACAAGGAGATGGGTATATTGATGTCTGGTCCCTAAATTAATAATAATAGAAGAACAATGTAAATTCTCAATGCAATTAATCAAGGTCAAGCTTGAAATATTATCAACTGAAGATTTGTAATTACTTTTAAATTATGCTATACAGGACACAATTCTGCCTAGCAAATTAATATAGAAAACACTTCTCTTTTTGACAGATCTCTTTGGTTGTTTAATACTATACATGATAATGACACACATTTGTACTACAATTTAAAACAATCAATGGATCAATATAAATATGCCTGTTAGAACCAGATCTGCTGATACACTGGCTTCATATCTATATCTATAAATTCCTATGAAACAATAACTAGGCTCACATATTGTGCTAGGCTGCAATTCAGGATTTTTTTAAAAGCAGCATAATCTGAGAATCCATCCATTGTGCCTTAACAAATACTATGAATCAAGCTTTTATTGTTTGCCCATCACACTCTGGCTTTAAAACACTCCAATAAGAACACTGAATTATTCAAAAAACCAAAACTGAAAAATTGCTGCTGAGTGTAATGTATGAATTCAGCCAATATCTGAATTCAATGTTTGAAATGTCCTGGAGTAGGATTAGCTAATACTAGATCCATTTTGTGAAGAAGCATGGTAGGATAAAATTATAGGAAGTCAGAATGTTTTTAAGCATTGCTACCTGTATTGTATACTGAAAGAACAAGACTTGAATCCACTTGTACATTCAAATCTGTTAGCTTTAGAATTCAAATAAATTAAGAAATATGGGAAGGAAGGAAGGAAGGAAGGAAGGACGGAAGGAAGGAAGGAAGGAAGAAAATGCAATACTAGGAAGAGCATACAAGCTCAAATCTAGTTATTGATCCAAACAATTTTATGTTTTAAGAAGTATTTATGCTTATAATAACTACTATAATAATGGCACTGAAAAATGATTTATGATCATTTTTCACACTTCACTGTTGAAACATTCCTATGATCACGTAATCAAAATTCGGATGCTTGGCAACTAGCATGTATTTATGACGGTTGCAGTGTCCCAGGGCCATGTGATCACCTTTTGCAAGCAAAGTTAATAGGGAAGCCAGATTCACTTAACAACGATACTAACTTAACAACTGCAGTGGTTCACTTAACAACTGTGGCAAGAAAGCTAATAAAATGGGTCAAAACTCATTTAACAACCATCTTAGAACCAGAAATTATGGGCTCAATTATGGTTGTAAGTTGAGAAATCTGAATAGATAACATTGGACTCCTGGTCATTCTGCTGTTCAGGTGCTACGGTAGTTGTTGATGGAGAGCGTCAGGGTTTCCATGCTTTCTGTTTTATAATTCTCAGTCTTGACACTAGCTTATGCAACCCCCTTCAATAGAAGATTTTTCTCTGTATTATTACATATACAGCCACCCTGTGATGGAAAATGGAACACAGCAACATAGCACCTAGGACATCTCTAGATAGCATCTTCAGAAGTCAATAAATTGAACATTATATAACTCTTTTAATGAGCAAAATAACACAAGCCTACCACATTTCACAATAATTTTCATATGGGATCTTGCAAGATTACAGAGAAAAGCCACATGAAATTGAGCAAGTGAGATTGCCGAAATCTTGTGACATTTTGGATATTTTTATTTTTTCAAATATACCGGTATATATTTTTACAGATCAATGTCACTATGCAGCTGTGCTTAGTACTTGAAGAAGTTACTCACTCTTGGAGAAGAGGAACAAGCACCTCCCTAAATCTAGTTGTTAATTCAAATGAAAAGTACTTTGCAAGGGCTTAAACAAAGGAAGGTGTGAACTCCTACTTCAGATGCTCTGGAACAAATTTCATCTGGAAAACAAGTTCTAGAAATGAACTCGGTTCAAAACGAGCCCAGCCATAATCCCCAGCTATTTGTTCAACCAGACACTTTACAAGCACTCTAAGCATAATTTCTTTATTTAAGCCTTTATTCAAATATAATGATTTCAGTCAGTTCCAAGCCCACTAACCACTTCTCCTCAGCTTCCTACCTACAGGCATTTCCTGTAGAGCTATGTCAATTAAGTCTAACTTTTAATTAATTCCAAGCCTAGTATGTAAGCTTCTCTCTCTCTCTCTTTCTCTGTGGCTGTTTTTTCTCCATCCAGCAACTCATTTCTTAGAATGCCATTAAAAGGATAATTCACCTTCTAGCACCCTTGCTTATTCATAGCTTTGTGATGAACAACCAGCTGGATGACTCTGATCCTTTCCCACCACACCCTAAACAGAACTGGACTGCGCTGGTTAACCAGGAAATTTCCAACTTTATGTAATTATGAAAGCTCTGTATATAGACACATACATCCCTATAATAAATTACTTCTTGCAATCTTTATTTCACAAATCAGAAGCATGGTGATATTGTCAATATTTGTATCTCTGTTCCATTTACTAGGCTGCATTTAGTTTCCACCCCAAGCTAACAACGCCAGAGGAATTACATCCTATACACCTTTTATACAGTACATCTATACACCAGATTCTGCAAGCCTGCAATCTCTCAATGCCCATGACCTTGATTTCAAGAAGTTGTTAGAAGAAATGTCCATCTGGGTCAGGGGTGGGTTCTAAAATGTTTTACTACCAGTTCTGTGGGCGTGGTTAGGTGGGAGCATGTGACTGAGTGGGCATGGCCAACTTGACATCACTCACGCATATGGCCATTCAGTCACATGCCCCCCCCCCATTTAGCCATGGCCACAGAATCGGTGAAAATGTATGTTTGGCCAGCTAAGAGGCTGGCAAACAAGCCTTGATTTCCCCACCACTGTGGCTGCTTCTAGCGCCAAATGGTCCATGCCCCCCATACACACCCCGCACTTGTCCTAGGAGCACCCCGGCAGTAGCAACTGAGTGAGGGTAGGAGAGGGACTGGAGAACAAAGCGGGCACAGCGGCAGCCAAAGTCGCTGCTTATTCCAACAGCCAAGGATGGAAGAGGCACCTCTTCCATCCTCAGCTGCTGCAAAGAAGCGGCAGCTCTGGGTGTGCCGAGCCTGCTTTCTTCTCCGGTCCCTCTCCTTCCCTCCCTCGGCTGCTACTGCTGGGGTGCTGCCAGGACAACCACGGGATGTGTGTGTATAGGAGGGGCATGGACCATTTGGTGCTAGAAGTAGCCGCAGCGGCAGGAAAAACAGGCGAGTTTTGGGGCGCCTAATCCTCCGGCAAGCCCACTGCCCTCTCCAGAGGGGCTCGCTTCGGCTGCAGATTCTTTGCCTGCCAAGAGCCAAGCCAACCATAGCTGGGCTGCCTGACCCCAGGAACAGGCAAATTGAATGGCGGGCAAGGGGGGGCTGGCATCGGGCTGGGCAGTGGCCGGAGATTGGGCAACCCAGCTACAGTCAGCTCAGCTCTGTGTGGCTTGGGCTGCTTCTGCACTGGGGCCAGAGGGGATTGTGGGTTGGACCCTGCCAGCCTGCCAGCTTTTCGCTCACTGGGGAGGAGAAAAAGTGAAGCCTCTCCATGCTTTGGAAGGACTTCCAGGCTAGGCAAAACATCGTCCTCCGAGAGCACCGCTGCTCGGGGATGGCAGTGTGGAGCAGCTGCCCGAGAGGACCTGGCCACCCTCCCTCACTCTCCAGCCATCACATGACTGGGCTTGCTGGAGGATTAGGCACCCCGCCGGGTCATCCTCAGACCCCGCAGGGCAGCGGAGAAGCAAAATCCAAGATGGCAAGAGAGGAAGAAAAGAAATGGAAGGAAAGGAAGCAGTGAAGAAAAGAGGAGACGGAGAGGAGGGAAGTAAAGTGAGAGAAAGAGAGAAGGAAAAGCGGAAAGTAGAATTTATATATGTTATAAAATAAAAATGCAACACCCCCCCAAGATGGCGGCACCCACGGAGACACTGAAGGAACCGGCTCTGTGACATCATCATAGAGTTACTACCTATTCTATAGAACTGGATAGAACTGGGTTCAGTTCCAAGTGGGGAGAAAGACACTGGAAACAAGGAGACTGCTTGGGAAGATGGTTTAATTGTGGTGGGCAGGACCACATGGTTTGAGGTCCTGGGGAAAAAGAGCACATGAATGAGACAGGGAGAGATATTTATACCCTTGGTCCCCACCTTGGAGCTTTCTGTTCCTGGCTAAGAAATGTACTCTGGTTGGTTGTCAGACTCCCATGGGGCCATGCAGGGGTAACTTTGTAGGTTGTCCTTTGAGTCCCAGGCCTGGTTGAATGTTGCTGGATGATAATGTAAAGAGGGGGCTTTAGGCAATTCCTATTATGGCTTAATGGCTGGTTTGGATTTTGAGTGAGGGCTAATCCTATCATGTCCTGAGAGCCATTTCTTTTGTATTGTAAATAAGCTGGCCAAGCCTTTTGTCCTGTAGAAAGGATAGCCCAGTCTTTCTGAGGCTGTTAACAAAGGTGGGGGCTGCTTTCCAAGAGCATGTATCTCCTTTTCTCATTCAGGGAGGTAGAATATTCTGCCTTTTTTAATATTTCCTATAATATTTCATTCTTCTAGGAGAGGGGTGGGTGCTAACTTCCTACAAAGTGTAATTTTTGGCTTTGCTTTATTTGGACATATCAAGAACACAAATAAGTTCAGCTAGGCTTAATTAATTAATTAATTTTCAATCCTCCCTCCAGGTACCAAAAAGAGATTAAATTAGCAACACATTTTCTACAGAGATATTGTGCTATTCTGATCACCTTACCTATGTGCTGCTCCAAGATTAATTAACTATTAAGAAATAAAATGCAGCTATGTCCTACCTCATATCTAAGTCTCCTCTGCATCTTTCAATTCATCTGCAAGTTTACATATTGGGGAAGGGTATTGAACTTTACAAAAAGTTTTAAATTTCTTATCCTGCTTGTGTACTTTATTCTGAAATCCCTATTTTAAGAATAGTTTGGGAAGGAACAATGCAGCTAAAGAATAGGGATTTCCCCCAACAGAATCTACAGGATAACCTGAAGGCCAGTTAAGATATTTTTTCTCTGAATCACAATAATTTGCCAAATATCATTTAAAGCAGGCGTGTCCAACCTTAGTAAACTTTAAGACCAGTGGACTTCCATATTTCCCCAGCCAGCCATGCTGGCTGGGAAATTATAGTGGTTGAAGTCCACATGTCTTAAAGTTGCCAAGGTTGGATACCCCTGAAACTAAAGGCAGTGAAGAATTGACAAGAAAACTGTTTTATGGGGCCAGTAGGTTGCTCTGAGCTCCAGGATGGGAAAAGGGAGGGATATGAATATATTGTATGAGTCAAAGAGAAACAGGCCACAGAAAATTTCCATACTCTGTGTCTCAAAACCATATGAAGCTATTATAGGCACGTTTTAAAAACAGTCTGCAGAATATAGAGTGCAAAGTATGTTTTAAATAAAATGTGATAAGCAAGCCAAAAACAAAACAAAACCTATATATGAGAACAGCTTAAGTCACAAATATTCATCTTTTCTTTATCTTCAACAACAATCTTTCTGAAGTTGCTAAATTACAAGCACTTCTTGGCAGACAATATTGTGAATAAGAAAGTTGCCCTGCATTTAATACTGATTTTTCCATTTGCTCTATTTTAGAACAGACACAGAGAATTATACCCAATTCTGAAGCCAAGTGCTGGGTCTGACCTTAACATATTAAACCACCCTCACAGCACTGATGACCTTATTTCAAAGTGAAAAGCATAACTAACAAATCATTATGAGATGTAAATAACACAGTGTAGTAGCCCGTGCTTAGTTAACACTGTGACCAGCAACTCCGTTGCTAAGCACCATGGTTGCTAAGTGGAAAATCATATGACTGCAATGGACTCACAATGTCATTTCCCATTCAGTCAATAAAGTGAGTAATTACGTGACGACTTGCAATTTTGCTTCCATGTTTTTCATTAATCCTGTTTATTGGAAGCTGGTTGTGAAGCACAAGAGTGGTGACCATGTGATCACAGGATGCTGCAATAGTCATAAATGTGAGGATTTGTGTTGTCTTTTTACAGTGATGTAACTTTAAATAATCACTAAACAAGGCAGCCAATAAGCAATATGGTATAATTCATCACCATATTTTTCCCATTTATCTTAGGTTCTAGCCTTTTGTGTTTTTCAAAGCTATTTTTTCTGATTCTTGAATGAAGGCAACTTGCATTTGAGTTGTATCCTTGCAGCTATTGCAATTCCAGACACTGAATTAAAATTAACAACCATTTGCAATACCACTCTTGATAAGACTACTTGATAGAAAAACATTCAAATTAAGTGGGGTTTACTCCTACATAAGTAGACTCACGATCCCAGACACACTTAGAATGCGATTGTATTCCTGATATGATGCCCTTCAGAGATATTTTTTCACAATTTCCATAACTCTCATCCAGCATACCCTGTTTCCCTGAAAATAAGACCTTCCCGGATAATAAGCCGAATCAGGCTTTTAAGCGCATGCACTAAAATAAGCCATCCCCCGAAAATAACCCCTCCCCAAAACACAGCAGCAGCCATGAGGTGACCACGCTCGCCACCT
>JANHFT010005522.1:55470-68661 GCA_032467955.1 Pseudoxenodon macrops
GAGCACATGCACCAAAGACAAATTCCTTGTGTGTCCAATCATACTTGGCCAATAAAGAATTCTATTCTATTCTATTCAAAAAAATAAAAGGTCCTGTCATGTTGGTGCCTCAATTTAAGACTGCAGTATCTTACAACCATTTCCCATTCCACTTGTGGACTATGTATACTTCAAATGTTTACATAATGCACTATGTCAAATGTCCAGTGTAAGTACATGGCATGCACCCCATCATTGTGTACCCTTGATGTATCTAATCACACCCAAATCCTCCAAAGATGATATTAAGTTGACTGTTATTAGCCCCCAGGTTATTCCTCACAAAATTATCAGCAAAGGAAATGTTTTGAGAGCAAGGAGAAGTTCAATCCATTTCATGCCATTTAACTTTGATCTACTTGATGCAGTCACATTCATGAAAATTCAGTTGTGATCCCAGTTGTGGGGTGTGAATTTGATGTGTTCAGGTGATACAAGATACAGTAGTATACCCTACAGCTTCTCTCCCCTTAAATCTGTCAAAAGGCAGGCCACTAATAATGAGCTTGCCTAAGCAATGATACAGCTGTGCAATATTGGAATCACCTATATTTCTTAGGATTCAACTTGTTTAGTGAGGATTTCTAATTGCCTTGTAGAACTACAATAATGTTCAGACCTCCATTCTTCATTTTTGAATGTTCCCCAGTTCCATTAATACTGCGAGTGATCCTGAGCATCTGAGAGATCTTAAATGTCCTAGGTCCACAAAGGTCACAAACAGAAACCTTTATGTGTTTGTTTCTTTATGGGTTTTATGCAAACTTTCTCTCGACGTGCTCACCTAGAATATCTGGATGCACTGGGGAACAAAAGAACACTGCAATACTATTACAATACCTATAATATCAGTCATATCAATTAATCACAGTGCTTTAAGATTTTGTTTCCTTCTTCCTTTAAATTAGTTTCCTTGGGATAGACTTCCTGTCATTGTGCTAGCTCCATGCTGCCATTTTGATACAAGAAACTGTACTAAGGGGTATCTATAACAGAAATATTCACCATCACCATTAGAAAGTTATTTGATCTGAGAGCAGCATAATTTATTGAAATTACAGATCAAAAAGATTATTGATGTCAAATATCGATGATCAAAATCCATTTATATTCTTTTTAATAGCAATTTCATTTTTATTTGAATGACTCATTTCTGAGACAAAAAGTGGGGTTTTTTGTTACCCGGAATCAAGAACAATTGTGAAAATCTCACTTATATTGTCAAGAAGATAGAACATTATGGACCCAAACATTCATCTGTCAGAGGTACAGATCTATAGATTTTTTTAACAGTCAGTCAGCATTCATGGCCCCTGAGAATGATGACACTCTTAATGGGGCTTTTGAGTTTTTTCCCATCCATATTTTATTTTCTACAAATCTTGAGTCTCCTTCCAATTTCCAGCAGCTTCCCTCATGTTACCCATGTTCAGATCTGACAATACTATTAATAAAAATGCAGAAGTGCTCAATGTCAGAAGGAATATTTAACATGTCTAACATTTGAAAAAATGCAGAATTTCAGAAGTTAGATGCGTTGTAGCACGTTTGTAAGAAGTAAATAAGAGATCCTATCTCATTGTTCAACAGTGCATTCTTTACAACAAATGGTGGCAGGAGGAGGAACTTATCTTTTACTGTTGACCTCTGCCTTGTTCAGAGTACTGTAAATATAAGGCAAGCACGAACATGATTCAAATCTAAGCAAATATTTTTTAGAAGTAAATTTAAGAAGTTTGTTGACGAACTAAACTCAGGGTCTGCAATATTGGTTTAAAAAAGGCATCTTATTGAAATAGTTTTGAAGTACTTACTTTTATTAAAATAACTAAATTCTAAGGAGGGAACACCTTGGTCCTCCTTTGTTTACACCAGTAGGGAAGGCCACGTGTTAACAATGTGTCTCTTGAGATGAACATATAAATAAGGTTTCAGGAAACCTGGTCCCTGCCTTTTCGTGTTATTTGATCCTCAGAAGATTATTGCAGGTCAATCCAAGGTTGGGACTGAAGTTCCCTATGTCTGAGCTAGAGAATAAGATATCATAAAATTAGAGAGTCTCTAAATCTGTAATTTAGGACAATGGATTGAGAATAGCTTTTGAAGCAGCCATGACAGCCTTCCAAAATATGCTTCAAAAACAATTTTTCAACTGCTTTGCATAGACCTCGTTTCTTCACCCATCTTAAAATCTAATGTTGTATTTAATTAAGGAGGATGTTGCACTTAATCTCACTCTTTCTATGCAGTTCGCTATTAGTTTAATAATTTCCACTCATTTCAAAGTTAAACATAAATTGAAGTTTTCTAATTATATACATGAAATAGGTAGGCTTAGTATTTCAATTAGTCTGTTTCTGATTTTAAAAATAAATATCCTACTAATTAGATTCACTTTTATAAGAATTATTGGGAGTACTTCACGCAAAGGCTACTTATAAATTATTGCATACAGTCACATTCTATGGTGGGACATAATATGATATATTGGACATAACACTTGATTATGGCAATCCCCCTGAATATTGCCATTATTATAAACGTTATTGATAAGTGGATACTTTTGAGATATATACCGTATTTTTCAGACTATAAGACGCACTTGTGTATAAGACGCACCAAGATTTCAAAGAGGTAAGTAAGAAAAAAAAAATTAGTCCTTCCTGGCCCCAGGAGCACTCTGCAGGCCTCCCAAACCCTCTGTGCACTCTCTTATTCGGTGTATAAGACGCACCAATATTTCTATCCTCTTAGGGGGGGAAAAAGGAGTGTCTTATATTCCGAAAAATACGGTATCCAGTTTGGTTGGCAACTCTTATGCAAATATCACACTTCTACAATTGGATACAATCTTGCAGAAATATTTCACCACTGTTATGCTTGCAACACAAGAAAAAGAACAAAAACATGTAGCATATATATATATATATATATATATTTCCATTAGTGCTTGATAAAATAGATTTGAACAACGTTTTGAGAATTTAAATTTGGACAAACATATTAAAACTAGTATACCATGAGGAAGAAAGAAATGGGTCGAAGTCCAAAGTCTTTAGATTTTTATAGATAAGGTATCAAGAATTAGGCTCTCCACCAGCGTGTGTTAAAGTTGATAAATCCAGTTCAATTGCTAATGCAAGTGAAAGTTCCCTTGACAATAGATCATGAAGAGAAATGCCATCATGAGAATAAATCCAATTTTTTCCAGTCCAGTCATAACGCTTTGGCCCACTGTGAAAAATTAAGACATGAGAGAGCTAAAACTTAAAACATTTACAAAATATAACAAGCATTGGTTCACACTAATTCATAAAACTCAATACATAATCTTGCTTAAAATGGGAGACTACTCTATAGCCGCAGTGACGTAGTGGTTAGAGTACAGTACTGCAGGCTACTTCTGCTGATCACCAGCTGACAGCAGTTTGGCAGATCAAATCTCACCAGGCTCAAGGTTGACTCAGTCTTCCATTCTTCCGAGGTGGGTAAAATGAGGACCCAGATTGTTACGCTGACTCTGTAAACCGCTTAGAGGGCTATAAAGCACTGTGAAGCAGTATCTAAGTGCTATTGCTAATGCTATTGGTATATTTTTTGAATAGGAGAATGTAAAAGAAAGGAAACCTGACAAATTCTTAATTATGCAGTTCAAATTCATCATATTCCTTTGGAAATATAGGAATTTCACCATTTATTATACTCATGGCACACATCTCGTCCTTCCTTGCTTTACAACTGATGTATATCTCTATAGCATAATCGAATTAAAATTTACTATTTAGTCCAAACTGGCAATTAAGTTTGAATAAAACCTGCAGCAATACTCAAGTTTGAATATCTGGTTAACAAGACCTCTGGTGTTTTTTTTAAATCACTGTGAAATTTTAGTTTTTTCACTCATTCTGTAATAAGAATTTTAAAAGTTAGGTAAAAACTTGTGTTTATCCCTCCCCAATTTTTCTAGGGTGCTTAATGTTTTTTAAGCTACAGAAATATTTCTTTTAGTCTCCTTTTATCAAAAATTAATATTATGTAATCTAATGTATGGCTGGCTTGAATCTACTTGCTGAGTTATTTTTACATGTACTTAACTGATAACATCTCTTTTATGCACAACAATTGGTACATAAACATACACTATTAAGTCCAGTAGGACATCTTTATGAAAAAGAATGTACCAGTAACTAAGGCATTCTTCTATCTAAAGAACAGTAATTGCCTGTTTTTGACACTCTCTTATTATTTGGATGTGTGCTTACCAAAGAAATACACATTCAGCTACCTTCAGTATTTTATTTACTAATAGATTTTACAGACTCAAAGGATGGTTTATGTACTTCTTCCACAATCAAACAACATCTAATCAATAGTCTTTCAACTGAGACAAAAGCATTCGTAGATAGTAGTATTCAGCTGACTTCATCTGGGCTTGGGAGCTTTGAAGCCTCAAGTTGGTTTATAGGTGATTGGCAGCCAGAAAATTCTAGATGATGTGCTAAACAGGGAAACTTTGTTAGAAAATTGCATCAAAGTCTAGAATCTGGACAATTTTGGAAATGCCATACTACTGATTTAGAAATTTCTGAATGATACCTTATAAATGAATGGCGTTTTAGTTCCAAATTTTCAAATCATTGTAATCTTTGACTAAACTCACCTGATTGGAGAAGAGAGCCATATCTGTTTATTTGGTGTCTGTTTATTGATTACATACGTTCCCATGTTTCCACCCAGTTTCACTGTTAGTACTCCATTCTTTAGAATAAAAAGTTAAAAAAAAACTTTTGAATTAACATTATTGTGCAAGAGATTTTTCAAATATTAAGTAGATGCTACTTTTACCACAGTTAAAAGAATCACTCATATCACTGTTAAATGAGTAACATTTCAACCAAATTAAACCATTTGCTTCATTTAATTCCCTTTTTCCTTTTGTTACCCTGTTCTCTTATCAATTACCTTCCAGGAATTTTAGCAAAATAAACACTGGTTCTAAGTCACACATGCTGTAAATGCACTCACATCTGTCCAATTGCAAACCATAAAATGGCATCTCAGTTGTTACACATTTTTCCACATCTATGCCACCTTCTGGTTTCACAACACAACACAGTCCATTCAGTAAAAAATAATGATCAGTCCTACAAGAGAAAAATAAGTGCCTCCAGATGACAGCCTCCTATTTTTAATGTCCATGGTGCAATATTTTTTTTCCCTTTCACTGCTTAACAGTTTTTTTGCAGTTAGAAAAAAATATAAGGGGGCAAATATGCAACTGTTGCAGAAGGAAAACAATATTGTCTGGACCCTGCCTCCCCACCCCCAATAAGGTGCTTGAGACTTTAATCTGGTAGTACCTAGGCAATATGACAGCGAAAGAGAAAAGAAATGTGCGCATATCCATGTACACACATTAGTGTTATATCTCTTACTGGTCACACATTCCCAAAAACGTTAATCCAGAACCATAGCTGAACTGGGAAAAAGATACAAATTCTGAATTGTGACAAGGCCAAATATTTCCACAGGCAAATACTTTGATATATAGAATAATGAAGGTCATGTAGCAGGAACTATATGAAGCAACGGTTTGAATTCAACTTTAATGCTAAAGGCATCTTAAGGAAGCAACATTAAGGAATGACAGGGTCTGCCTACATAGCATTGTGCCTAAGGTTTCCAAAGGATGCAGCAAATTTGAAGGATGTGGATTTGTTCACTTATGCAGGCCTTTTCAATTCAGCTCAGGCGTTGGGCTACAACTTGCTTGATCCCAAGTAGGCATGGCTTTTAGAAATACACTGGTCTGTGATATACCTGAGGGCTCCATGAAGAAGGTTGAGCACTGATTTTACTGCCCTTGAGGAACACTGCCTCTGATAATAACTTTAGAATCCTGGAACTATAGGAGAATCGCCAATATTTTCAGCCATAATTAATAACATATAAAGGGTTTTTAAATGTTCTATCTACATACAAGTTAAAATTTACCACAAAAAAAAAAATCACAAAAAGCAACAATAGCATTATACCCCAAAGGAGACATCATAATCTTTAGAAGTAAACGGCTTGTCTGCCAAATCCTCAAAGAAATCTGTTAACGATTCCAGTGTTTCTTCAGCAAGTTTTTCATACTTGGTTTCATCTAATGAGCTGTAAAAGTCATGTGAATAAAGATTCGCTCAAATTTACTTGCTGAAAACAAGAGGGAGAGATTATAAACATTCAGAGGAAAAAATTCAGACTACCTGAAGATATTTGGTACTAGCTACTATTGGAAGCATTTCAGAGATTTTATTAATAAAGAATGGGGGAAAGTTTATTATAGACCATGAAGAGAGAAATAAGCTGAGATTTAATTCCAGCAGGCCATTAAGTCATTTCTATTCATTTAATTTAAGCAACCATCTGATATAAGAATTCTATTACTTCTCAAAAAAACATTTGGATATTATACAAATATAGTATATCAGATAGTAGCAATTACTCCTCTATGAAACAAACTACTCAATATGTTTCAGAACTTCTAGAAAGAACAAATGGAACTTTGGATATATATTGCCAAATTCCTTTTCTATCAAGAACGGAAAGTATCCTTAGCCTGGTTGCTCTTTCACGATCCCTGCAGGAGGAACAATTAATTTTCTTTCCCAGCTCATAAGAAAATAAATAATTTCAATAAAGAGCTGTCTCCTAGCTAGTTAAGAGATTATGGTCAGTACTACTAACACAAAATCACCATTTGGAAGGACATCTGTCAAAAATGTTCTGGGTGAGTCTTGTAAATTAAGCCTGCAGTGTCTCATATAAGAATAAAATAAGGATAAGTTGCTCAATATTTATTTGTATCCCGCCTTTATTATTTTTAGAAATAACTCAAAAGCGGCAAACATATTAGCTCCTCCTCCTATTTTCTCCACAACAACAACCCTGTGAGGTGGATTGGGCTGATAAGAGAGTGACTGGCTCAAAGTGACCCAATCGGCTTTCATGCCTAAAGTGGGACTAGAATTCATAATCTCCTGGTTGGGAGCCTGGTGCTTTAACTACTAGACCTAACTGGCTCAAATGGATCAGTAATGCTGCTAAATTAGTGATATTCCTAATGTTTCAATGCAACATTATATACAACAGTTAAGGCAACAGTTAAGGATACCTCCAGCACCTGCAGGTAAACAAGAACAGACTTACCCTGAAGCAGAAGAGAGAGAAAAAAAAAGGATAATATTTAGCAAGGAACTCCTAGTTACCTTTAGACCAGGAGTACAGAACTAAAAAAAAAAATCTAGGAAGATGCTCTCTTCTGCCATCTAGAGGCTACAAAAAAGTTATATGGTCCTGCCTGTCAGATAAATGTTAGATGCAGCTCAGCTAAAAATATCAATGCTACAGGAATGTGTTAGTGAGGACGTGTGCTTTCAGTTAAGGATTCCTTAACTCCAACATTCCCCAGCTTGTGCTGCCTCAATATGTCAGGGTTTTTTGGGGGCACAGATGAGGGAGGTCATCAGGCAGTTACACCAACAGTATATTTTTCCAGGAGGGTCACCCAAGGTGTGAAGGTCATCATATCACTCCTGTATTTTATCAAGTAAACTACAAGGACAGAGAAATTATGAGGGGTCCTTGCAGTGGTGAAATCCAATTTTTTTTACTACCAGTTCTGTGGGCGTGGCGTGGCGGGTATGGCAGGGGAAGGATATTGCAAAATCTCCAATTCCCACCCCACTCTGGGGCCAGTCAGAGGTGGTATTTTCCGGTTCTCCAAACTACTCAAAATTTCCACTAATGGTTCTCCAGAGCCTGTCAGAACCTGCTGGGATTTCACCCCGGGTCCTTGGTGTTCTCTTAGCTTGGCTGTTTTCTTTCAGAAGTTTCATTACCCAAACAAGGTAACTTCATCTGCTCTGTAAGAATGCTGGCTGATAGGCCCATCAGGTCAGATGGCACGAAAGATGCTAGGGGTCTTCCAGAGTAGAAACAGTATTTATGACCTAGGCTGATTCAATCCTATAGAATGTATATTGACTGATGTTTTCATGCAGAGAAAATAAAATCCAAAACTATAAAGGCAGAAATGCAGTGGAACACAAAGCGTAGTAAGAAGCACTAATAGGGAAAAGCTCAACACAATGAGAAATGAAATGAACTCACTACACACTGACATCTTGGGTATCAATGAATTGAAACAGAGTGAAATTGGTCACTTTCAGTCAGAAAATCATACTGTTTACTTCTCAGAACATGAAAAATCAAAAGAACTCTGTTGTTTCCATATAGTGAGGAAGGTTATAGTGAAGACAGTATTTTGGTACAATGCAGTTAATGATCAAATAACATCAATTATATTTTGCAGACAACCCTTTAATGATATATGATCTAGTTAAGGCTAGAACCTATTTTGTTGTATGCATGACGTACAATGACAATAAAGGCTATACTACTACTATACTGGTATTGAGGAAAAAGAGGAATGAATGTTATGGTCAAGTTCAATCAGGAATCAATAGAAGCTGCAAGCAAGATGTGCTGTTTTTAATTGGGAACTGGAAAGACAATGTTACAAATATGAAGGAGGAAAATGTAATTGAACTACACAAACAGGAAACAGAAATGAAACCAGAGAATGAATGGTCAGTTTCTGCCAATCCAATTTCTTCATTGCTAACACTATCCTTATCATCAGATGGAGCGACAGAGAAACCAAACTGACTGTGTTATTGATGTAAGGAAATGGAAGAGTTCACTTAAGACAACAAAGACATGATGAGGGGCTGATTGTGGAACGGATCACAAACTGCTGGTGTGCAACCTCCAAGTCAGGTTAAAGTGAAAAAACAAAACTAGTGTCCACTATATAATCTTCACAATATTACTTACCATGTAAAGGAAAACTACAAAATCATAGGGAGCCATAGGAACTGTGGAATTAAATCAAAGAAACTGTTTAGGATGACTGTGAAAATATATTTCCAAAGACCAAGAAACAGAAGAAACCAACTGGATGAGAAGAGAGATGGTAAAAATTGCCTATAAGATAAGCCAAAGCTAAGAAAGCTAAAGGAACTGAGCA
This sequence comes from Pseudoxenodon macrops, assembly GCA_032467955.1. Classification (NCBI taxonomy): domain Eukaryota; kingdom Metazoa; phylum Chordata; class Lepidosauria; order Squamata; family Pseudoxenodontidae; genus Pseudoxenodon; species Pseudoxenodon macrops. Next base: position 64,586 of record JANHFT010005522.1, read on the forward strand.
AAGAATTTCACAGAGCTCTTAGAAGAGACAAGGAGAAGCATTACCACAGCATTACCATGGTAAAGACACTAAAATGGAAACAGACACAGAAAAACAACGTTTTCCAAGAGATTTCCAAACTCAAAAGGATATTCCAACCTCAAACCTATTATCTAAAGGATGTCAAGAAACAGTAATTTATTCAAAGCAGATTAAACAAAGATGAGAGTATAATGAAATACTGCATGGTAAGTATATCAATATCCAAGATACCTTAGGCTTATTCATGTTTGTGAAAACTGCTAGTACTGGAAGTTAAATCAGCATTCCAATCATAACCAAGAGAATGCTATGAAATAACAAAAGAATCAAGAGAGGTTCTAACCAAATTTTGCAAGCAAATCTGGAACAACACAGTTGTCAATAGTCTGAAAGAGTTGAATCTACTTATCAATATCAAAGAATAGAGATTTCACAGATTGTACAAACTATTACACAACATCCTTTAATTTCACATCCAAGTAAAATAATGCTTAGCGTCTTCCAAAACAGATTAGAGCCTTAGGCACAAGGGGAAATGCCACGAGTTCAAACTGATTTTAAAAAAGGCCAAGGAATAAGTGACATTATTGCATCTGTATGCTGGATAGTTGAAAAAGTCAAAGAATGCCAAAAAAAGGTCAATATGCAATTTACTGGATATAGAAAGGCCTTGAATTATGCTGACCATGTCAAGCCAGGGAACGTCCATAGGAAAATGGGAGTCCCAGAATGTCTCACATGCAAAATGTATATACATGACAGAAAGACAATTCTGAACAACAGAACCACCTACTGCATCCAAGTGGACAAAGGAGTGAGATAAGGCTGTATATTCTCCTTATTTATTCAATTTATAGCCTGAAAATATTTGAGGCATGCTGTATTGGTAGAAGATGAATATGGTTTAAAACTGGACAAATATTAATAACTGCTGATATACTGATGACTCTACTTTGAAAGCTATACATTATTTGAAAGTTGTAGTAATTAAAGTCAAAAAGCAGGAAAATGAAATCAAGAGTAAATATGATGATCAAATCATGATAATTGGTACAGTAAAAAGCGTTTGAAATGATAAGACATTGAAGTGCTGAATAGCTTCTGCTTTTTAGGATTGACCATCAGCAGTGAACAAGCAGCAGTCCACAAAGATGCCATAGTATCACTTGGTAGGATAGCAATAGTGCGTTGAAAAATATATTTGGATGCTAAAATGTGTCCATACCTACAAGCATTAGAACGATGAAGACAGTAGTTGTCCCTGTGACATTATATGAATGTGAAAGTTGCATTTTGAAGAAGCAAATTAGGAAGAGTATTGAGACTCTGGTGGAGAAGATTCTTGCAAATACTATGAATAGTCAGAAAAATAAACAGTAGACCACAGACCCAATCAATCCACAGTTCTCACTTGAGGCACATATGACCAGGATCAACTATCATATTTTAGACACATTACATGAAGAGCCAGCTCCCTTGAGAAATCCATAATGCTGAAAAAAAGAAGAGTGGACTATCAGTAGCAAGTTGGCGGAACTGAATTACAACAGTCACTAATTCACTACTGACAGACTTAAAAGGCCGGATGGACAACAGATCATTTTTGACAAAGTTTGTCTATGTGATTGCTAAGAATCAACATCTACTTGATGAAACTTAATCACAATGGGCACTAGCTTTGGTTAATGCTAGCTCTGAGTGCCAGATATCAAGTTCTGTCTTGCTCACTAATTTAGCCTTTGGGGGGAAAAAACATAACACAATACATTATCAATTGTGCATACAACATACCTTTTGTCTATGAGAGTTCCTGTTCTTCTTTCAAACATAAGTTGAATACTCTTGATTCTGTTTATCAGAACATGGTCTAAAAAGTGCACGTGAACATCCTGTAAAAAAAAGTTTCAATTTAAACAAGCTTTTGCCAAAATAGTGACCTACAGATGGGTTGGGACTATAACTTAATTATTTTGTGAATTTTTTAATTGAGTTAATGTTTTAAATTGTTTTATAATTTTAGAATTGTAAGCCACCCAGAATCACTTAATTGTAGAAATTGAATGAACGGATGAATAAATTTTCTAGAATTCTCAGGTAGCATGGCTGAAGAAAAGTCTGTGAATTATATTTTGAGATATTTAGAGGAAAACTGCTTTAAAGAAGACTAGAAGTGAATGCCATGATATACAACTGAGCTCTATAAATGAGCACAACTCTATTTCATGCCATGGGAGATACATTCAAATATAAGTGTATTTAAACACTTCCTATGTGGTTCTTGGTGCACTCTGATTTTGGTTATTTTCTTACAGACATTTCATTACCAACTACTAGGTAACATCATTATTCTGGAAGATTCATTTAAAAGCCATAATTACTTATTTAGTGATAGTTTTAAAAATGGTCTTAAAATCAAATCTAATTACCTGACAATTGGACTTACAATCACTACAACGTACAACCAAAATTGCATAAATCAAGGACTACCTATAACAATACCAATTACAACCCAAGGAATTGATTCAGTCCCACAACTATTTTTCCAGTTTCTTATCCAAATCCACACAGAATTTAGACCAAGCTAAGTTAGAACAACTCACCACTCCAGTAAAGAGGGACAGGGAACTGGGCAGTGGAGAAGCAGCAGATGGATTATCAAGTCCATCCTTTCCTTCTACCCTCAAGGTCACCTGATTCTTTACATAGAAAAGGAGAGGAATAAATGCAGAAGTTTACAGAGGTCTTTAAAGCTGAAGCTTAGGAGACATCATCCTTCCCTGAGTTACTACTGTTTGTGGGAAACTTAGTTCTAAACTTAGTTTAGAACACAAAGTGATAGCAGAATAAAGGCACTGACATACAGAAAAACTGTAATTGTTAAAACATAAAAAGCTTCCCCTTTACTTATGCATGCATCACTGATCTTTTGAGATCAATGTGTTCTCATCATCCTCATTCTTTTTTTAATACCATAAACACCAGGAATCACTTTACAGATACTATCTCTGTGCTCAAATAATATATTAAAGGGATTGCAGAAGTTGGGAATGAATGTGACTTGGAGAAGGGCAGGAACATCACTCTGCTTTGCCCACCAACTAAAACACTAATGTGATGGAAACGCTGCTCCACTCATATGACATTCATTGAACTATTGTTTCTTTTATAGAACTCTAAATATATTAAGATTGAGATACCAAGTGGGAAACTGATATACATTCCTAAGAATGAAAAAGCAAAGGTACAATCCCTCAGCCAATATAAAAGCAAACTAATCCTATGGGTATGTATTCAGTAGCAAGTCTCATTCTATGCAATGCCATTTGGGTTTTAAGCACAAGTTAGAGGACTCAATAAACTATGCTTGGGTTTTTTTTTTCCCTAGTGCAAACTATGATTTAATAAAAATGCATAGGTTGCACAGAATACAAAAGCATTTCTTGAAGGCTGCCAAGTCTGTTACATTCACACATCATTCAAAACCTCCCTCTGGAATAGTAGGTACACCTTTAGTGTCTCACCCTTAACCCTCCCTTTTACCTGTTTCAACTTTCCATCTGGGCAGAATTGAACAGCCTATAGAAAGGCAACAAATCTGGCCTCCAAGAGCTTTAACATACATAATATAACATAACCCCCCACACCCCCAAATCCATGCATTGCCTGGACGAAGGTGGCCTTTTTCCTATGTCAGACTATCAATGGCCTCCATACCAATTTACGGAGAACGAGCTCTTAAGTCAGGGCTCTCCATCCTTGGCAACTTTTAACAACTGTGGACTTCAACTCCCGGAATTCCCCATCCCAGCCATGCCGGGAGTTGAAGTCCACAAGTCTTTTAAAAGTTGCCGAGGTTGGGCATCCCTGGATGAAGCGATACGCCAGGCAGCTCTAAGGAAGGGGTGACAAGAGTCGTGGTCTGCGGCTGCCCTTCCGAGGCCCTGGGCGGATCAGGGGCGATTCCTTCCCGATTGAGGCGACGCCTACCTCGCCGAGAATGGCGGGAAATAAAGTTCAAATCCTCCGCCAAGATCTGCTCTCTCCTTGCTGGGGGG
>JANHFT010005522.1:81487-97153 GCA_032467955.1 Pseudoxenodon macrops
GAATGGACTTAATTTACAGCCGTAGAAAATAAACAGAGGTTTGTTACACACCGTTTGTTTGGTTTAGTTTAATCAAGCGGCCTAGGTCAGAACAGCCGTTGCTGGTTATATCCTAGGACCTATATTCTGCTATGTGTAGCTTTAAAGGTACTGATCAATCTAAATAGAAATCTCTATTTCAAGAATCCTAAAGTCATTTGTAAATTTCCTCCTAAAAAGCTCCATTAAGAAGCTCAATATGTTATGAATAAATTAAATAGTTATCTCACAGTTAAGGGAGATGTGAAGCTCTTTTAAAAATTGCCCTACGGATTGTATGAATCTTTCTCAATCTCGGGTATTCTACCATAGGCTTGGCTGTTTGAGGGTTCAACAATTAGCTGTTCCCAGCATTTCCCTCTTCTGGGCAAAGAGTTCTGATGTTCTCCTTGGGATCGGTTGAAACGATTCTCCCAGCTTAGGAGTCACAGCCCTACAACCACTGGGAACACTTTGGCCTCAACCCCTGCCAACCTACGGTAGCAGTTCAAAAGCATGCAAATGTGAGTAGATAAATGCTGGTAGGCACCACTTTGGTGGGAAGCTAATAGCATTCCATGATGTTATGATGGCCACATGACCACGGAAATATCTTCAGACAGCGCTGGCTCAATGACCTTGAAATGGAGATGACCACTGTCCCCTATAGTTGGCAACAACAAGCAGAGAAAAATCTGCAAGGACTCATTTACCCCCTTTTTTAAAATACATCTTTGTAGGAGGATTAGATAAGATCATGATGGAAACTATGTGAGGCAAGAAAGTAACATTAATTTGAATTTAGGAGCTAGTATGATGTTTCTTTTAAGAACAGGTGAGATCAAAATAGATGAATGGTTTTATAAGGAGTGCCAAATTAGATTAAAAACCAATTGGTAATATCTAGGCTTCATTATCTACCTATAGCAGGCATGTTCACAGAGTTCAATTTCAGAATTTAAATTTGCATGGTAAATTGGTGTGAATTCCATCACATCATGTAAATAGTATATATACCATCACATCATGCAAATAAATCGTGCACATCATGGCAAGGCATAAATTATTAGTATTTCTTACAACATTTAACACTATCAAATCCACCCAATTCAGTTCAGTTTAACTAACAAAATGCCCATTTATATTTCCAGAGTATGGCTGAGACAAGATACTGACTCTACACTAATGTCACTGGCTCTTCCAAGATTATTATTTTTATTTCAAAAAAATATTAACTCTTCTTCCTGGCAGTAGCTTGCTAACAATTGCTTTTCCCAGAAAACTTTGAAAATTGATGCTCTGCTGAAATGAAGGAAGATAAACTCAGAGGGTTTGGGGAAATATTTTTCACAATGCTGAAAATACCTCACCTTTCAAATGACATTTTGGCACTCCTTTTAAAACCATCCATCTATCTTGATCTTACTTGCTCTCAAGGGCACCATCATACTGGCACCTAGCTTCAAATTAGTGTTAACTTTCTTGCCTCACGTGGCTTTGATCATCCCCATGTGTACTCCACAAAGAAACCAGACGCTATAACGGTGAAGGAGCAAAGAAGAATAAATCATAAAAGAGTAGAAAGATGGATGAAGAGCACTGCCCTGAAAATAACTCTTTGCTTCCTTGCAGAAAATAATTACTTGCTTTCCCATGAACTTAACACAGTTTTGTGGTATAAATGGTGCTCTTCAAGCAAAGCCATTTTAGGTTGTATCTATCCTATTCCCCTTAGAGCGGGGGTGTCAAACGTGAGGCCCGCGAGCCAGAAACGGCCCACGAGGTGCTTAGATTTGACCCGCGGGGCTGCCTAGGAAACAATGAAGGACCATTTTCAGCTGCGACGGCCTCCTGCAACCCTTTGCCAAACTCAGCAAAAATTGAATGTGCATAGCTGTCCCGAGCTCTGTTTTCACTAGCAGCGCACTCGGGCCACCAAAGGCACTCAACCAAGTGACATCGAGCTGGCCATGCCCACCCTGGCTATGCCCCCTGCCCCCGAGGTTAAAGACAACCCTGATGTGGTCCTCAATGAAATTGAGTTTGACACCCCTGCTTTAGAGTAACTTCTTCTGCACCCACCATGACTCTTCTACAAAAGTTACCTAAATTCAGGTACAATCTATAGCCACAATCATATTTATAAATCATGAAAAAAATATTTTGTTGCAACTATAGACTTTTAGAAGCATCTCAAACACACAGTTGCATATTGCACATGGAAAACACAACATACTATTTTTCCCCCTTAAATTGATACCTAATAAAGATAACAGCAAAAGAAATCCTTCTATGGTTTTAGTCTAATATAATGTAAATAACCTGGTGGAAGATTAACTTGCTAACACTGAGTCTTTAATACCCAACCAGTAACAATTTCTTGTCCCAACACAAGAATATTGAATCTTTACTGAATAAAAACCTCGCTATGTTAGCATGATATATTGTCAACTACAAAAAAGCCACACAAAATTCCTAGTAAGTTATTTATATACGGTATTTAGATTTCAGCATGCAATGAATATTGAGAAATTGCTGTCCTAAGTAAAATGTCACTGTAACATCAATAAAAAGGCGGGCTACTCATACAAATACTGTCTTCAGAAGGAATTTTTACATAGAAGCAAATGCTTCAATGCAAATGTCATTGGAGCAGCCTATGGCTATGAATCTACATTTATGTTACAATTCTTCTTCTCCAGAACACTCTGGTTTTTACCAGAAGCAATGTGTGGAACTGATACTTCAATATATTCTTCTCTACATTGGAACAAAATGGATTGCAATTAGAGGTTCTTTTGTGTTACCAAATCTAGGTTAGGGCATATCTGCATTACTGGTATTTATTGGGCACAGTCAGGGGTGGGTTCCTACCGGTTCTACCGAGTAGGTAGTAGGCCGCTGGTGACGCCACGAAGCCAGTTCTGTTGCTCTATGGGTGGCGACATCTTTTTTTGGGAATTTTTAAAAACTTTTCCAGATTTTTCTTCTTCTTCTGTGCATGCGTAGAAGCCGAGTTTCCAGCACTGCGCATGCGTCGCCATCTTGTTTTCGGTCTTTTTTGGGGTGTGTGTGTTTTTTTTATTCTCGATTTTTTTTCTTCTGCGCATGCGCAGAAGCTGAATTTCCAGCACTGCACATGCATCGGCATTTTGTTTTTGCCTTTAAAAAAATTTTCAGGGCTTTTTTCTACTGTGCATGCACGCGGACGCACAGGTATGCGCGAGGTGCACCCACACAGTGCGGGAGGCAGCGAACCGCCGCCAAGGTAAATTAGAACCCATCTCTGGGCACAGTGGATACTGCTTAGTCCAAGCAACACTAGCCTGAACTACAAAGGTGAGACTCACATTTTCAAGAAGGGGGGTTCAGGGGTGCTGACCTGAGGAAGTAGTGCTTTTTTGTGGCAGCATAAACATTTTAATCAGCCTCCAAATGGATATCAAACTATACCGATTTTCAAAAATTGTTGAAATCTGAATTGTTTTAGAGAACCTTCTCCTGAGCTTATGTATGATGTCATCCTTTACTTTTATTTTTGTTCTTTTTGACTGTGCCTTTGCTGATGTCATTAATTACATTCCATGGGTTTTAAGTGTAGTAACCTTGAACGTTTTAATTTTTTTCTATTTACATTCCATAGAAACCATCAAGATTCAGTTTGATTGCAATGGGACAGAAATGTGTTAAATAATCCTCACAGAATTTGTCCAAAGGGTTGCTATCCGGTCCACAGGATTTGTGCAATTGGAGTAATTCCAAGTTATTTCATCTGTGTCATAACTAAACTCACTTAAAAACCCTAGCTTGTTTAATAATTTTATTATGTGTTTTGTATATGTTTTGTATTCTATGGGAAAACAAGACACTGAACTATTCTGATTTGCAGAATGCTAACACTGTTTGAACATCTTTCTAATGGCTTAAATATTTGAAAAAACACCTTACAAGAGCTTCTGTTAAGTATTTGCTTTTAGCTCATACCAGCTATTTTGATTAATGAATATATCTACCAGTAATTACAATGGTTCAGACATTAATGCACAGGAATTCCAAAAATGGAATACTTCCCATGTTCTATATTGCTCATAATACTTTGAACCATGTTCTACATTGCCATTTTGGCATTCCTCGTATCAAGAACTGATTCAGAAAAGTTAGCATAAGCATTCTCTTCATGTCCTGTGAGAATCTATACAAAATTATCTAGAATGAGCAACTGATTGCAGTAATTATCCTTTTATTTGAAGTATCTGTACTACACATTTTTTAAAAATTTAATCATAAAATTTAAGTGTATTTTTAACATTTCTAAAATTTTCTATTTTAAAAATTATAGTTTTAATTGAAAATGATAAAACATTTACTTAGGTGCAAGAATTCCTATAACTTATCAGTTAATAGCAAACCTTTTTAAGCACTAAGAATACTGCAGAATTCCCCCACACTGTGAAACTCAGAGAAAAATAAACGCACCAGCATTTATCTCAAATTTAATTAATTTCTTCAGTGAAAGAAACCCCAGTCTTTACAAAATATTTCCATATATAAAATACTAATCAAGTTATTTGACTTTATAATCCCCTTAGGAGTGTATAGGGGGAGAGGAAAATATTTTTGCATCCCCATTTTGGCTAGAAAGATGTACTTTGGGTAGAACTGTACAAGTTTGAGCTTGTTTGATTTTGGATCCAACACACAGCTTTGCTTTTTCTACTTTCTGAATCTTCATGAATGTTTATGTGACAACTGATGGTGGTATGCACAGGACTGTTCAGGTTAGCCATAAAAGCTGGAAAACAAACTTGAGCCTTTAGAAATGTAGGGTGAAGGACAGTTCTTCCGCTAACAAATATCGCCAAAGCTATTTGCCTTTGAGGGGCACAAGCAAATTCTGAATTTTCAGGATGTAGCTTCTTTCTGCCCCTCTCTCCAGATGGTAGCAACCATTGATATGGATTTGAAATGTTAGAAACTGCTCTTTTGCTTTGCTTTTTCAAGATCCAATTATGTCTGAGGCTTTGTGGTTTTATATTTGGATTTTGCTCAAATCGGATGCACATTCATAACTGTGCAGGTTTTACATATTAAAATGGAATTTTACCTGGAAAGTTAGAATTGTATTAAAGAATTCCTAATGTAATACACAGGGTTAAGAAAGAGTATCACGGAGAAATGTTAAGAAGATTTGCTTCAGTAATTCCACAGAAAATACATACGCGGGATTTTATACTAAGTGTATTATGGAACTAAACTAATATAAAAAACCTTACATAATTCCTAGAGAAGGTAATTAAAATTTAACACCAACTTTTGTTCTTTTGTAATCAAAAAATACTTTACAAATCTTTAAGCTTGGCAACAGAGTGCTGAAGTGGCATTATCTTTTATTCATAGATTTATTCCTTCTCTAGGCAGGCATTTCTGTAAGAACCCACAAAATAGTGCAACAAGCTTAGAAATAAGCTCAACTGGTATTTGGTTAGAACGTTTCACTTTCTGGAATGCAAAATAATTGTTCTTGTGATTACACAGATGTACAGAAGTTGCGATCTTGGCAATAATATGGAAATACTGTTTTTATTTCCCAATGTAGTCTGCAGACTGGGAATAGCCTATGGGCTTCCTATTCCAATAGTAAACAAGGCCAATTATTTCATTTGTTCCAGATTTAATCAGCTTCCTTTGTTCTGTCATCTACTGTGATATTGAAGGAAGGCCCCACTTAAAGGTAAAATGTTGCATCCAGCCTCCCCCTCCCCCCCAATGTGTGAATATCTTTTCTGGGCACCTTGCTTGGCTGTCATCTCAACCTGTTGTCAGCACTGAAATCCCACACAGTAGCTACTACAGGGACTCTGTCTCAACTTGTTCATGCTACAGCAACTACAGTAATAATTCCAAGCCAGGAACTCCTGCCTTCTACTAATGAATTTACTTTCTAGTTTTTTATAGTCAGAATAGCCATGGAGATACAAAACAAAGGTGTCAGCGTTCCGAGTAACGCACCCACCAAAAGCAGAACTCCGAGGCAAGTAGATTCCTCAAAGAACATGTTTATCATATCGGCACAGCCGGTGAAAACCAATTCTAAAAGTTCCCACGCTTTTCACCTGATTAAAAGAGCAAAGGTTCCCACTCCCAGATGTCACCATTCACATTGTCCAATGAAAACAGCTAGTAGGCTGCTTGATCATTCCTCTCCTCCTTCAACAGCCACCTGTTGAGATGACCTTGGTTCTCACAGGAAAACTTTTTGTTTTGACTGTTAGCCGATCTATCTTCTTTCCCCTTTCCTTCCCCCTCTCAGGGTTCGTGGTAACTATGAGGCAGCAAAAGATGGCTTCAGGTTCACTTCAGAGTTGACAAAAGGATTTTTTCTTTATATAGGTAAAAGGTAAAGTAGCCCTCCGTTTCTCTTAGCCAATCTTAGGAGGCTAAGGTTGTCTCTCCGTTTCTAGGCCATTGACCGTATCCAAAGACATTTTTGTGGTCATCTGTCTAGCTTGACATCACGCCACAGTGCAGAGCATACAGTGAAACACAGAGCACTGTTACCTTCCCACCAAAGTGGTACCTATTTATCTACTTGCATTTGCATGCTTTTGAACTGCTAGGTCAGTGATAGCAAACCTTTTCGGCAATGAGTGCTGAAAAGGGAGTGCATGTGTGCGCTCGTCTGGGCTGCAACCTGGAAGAGGAGCTACCCAAGCAGCATGCGCACCCCCAAAAATGAACTTCTGGTTTCTGGCATACACATTCGTGCTGGCCAGCTAGTCTTTAGGTTACTGGCACGCATGCGCGCACAGTGATAAGCTGGCCGGCACGCATGCTCATGCAGGAAAACAGAAGACTAGCTCTTCCAGTTTCCAGCACTGCCACACGCACAAAGGCCACCTGATCGTCAAGCACATGCGCGCCAGAAACCTGAAAGAGGAACGGGCAATGCTGCACATGCCAGGTGACATGGCTCCACATGCCACTTCGGACACGTGTGCCATATGTTTGCCATCACGGTGCTAGGTTGTCAGGAGCTGAGACAAGTAATGGGAAGTCATCGCATCATGTGGCAACGACAAGCCGAGCGTCTTAACCACTGAGCCATTGTACCCGCCCTCTCTCTTTATATGTCACTTCTAATTTCTACATTTGTTTAATTAAAAAATGCCAGTTTTAACTAACAAAGGCAATAGATGAAAATTATTATAATTATTCCACATTTCTGCCTGTTTGGCAGAATATCGTCATCACCATCACCACTTTTATACAAAAGAAAAGTCATTCTGATTGTGGAAACAGCCAACCAGGTTGTCCACTTTGTGAAAGGAAACAGAAGTTTGTATGATGTTTGCTGCCTTGAGTTGACCTCATTTTTTAGAAAAAATGGTAGATGAAGAAAATAAGTTACAGTTATGAAGAGTACACAGTTTTTATTCCCTACTAAGCCTCTTTGGAAGGGTTTAACTATATATATATATAGTTTATTTTATGTTGGTAATATATTATGTAGGAGAAGAGAGTTTCACTTTAAAGTCAACAATATAGTTTAATATATAACATTTATTTGGACCATTTTTCCTTATCCAAAACTAACACTGCTGTTTCTTTTCAAAGGCAGCTTTCCAGAAATTCTTGCAGCATTTAGAAGAACAAGTTTAAATGTAAGCAGCTAAGCAGTTACTGAAATTAGCTCATCTCTCAATAGGGATATACAGCACCTTAAAAGATTTCCACTCAGTATGGAGTATGGAGTATAATATTCTTAATAATACATTAAGTATATCTTAATTCTTAATTCAGAAGCAGAATTTATATAAACAATCAATTCTTTTTTTAAAATTTATTTTCTATTTTGAAAATAACAACTACATTTAAGTTGTAGTTTAGGGGATTTCTGAAGCATTTTGCACAATAGCTAGATGGGGGAGAAAAAAAATGGGAACTTGATACTAACCAATACAGGGTGCAAAATAAAACATAGCCTGCAATGTTATGCACACTTATTCAGAGAAAAATATCTTGAACTTAGTGGGACTTAGTTTAAATAAGGTTCCAAAAAGCCCAGAGGACCAACATTTGCACTGATTGAGGTGCTACAGAGTTTAAAAAGCTGGTATCAGAATAAGAAATCTAGCAGCTATTACCAAAACTATTGGCCTCCCCATTGAATTTGCTGTTCAAAAGGTGATCACAGAGGTGAATACAAAGAGTGTTGTTAAAGCACTGTGAAGCGGTATATAAGTCTTAAGTGCTTTTGCTATTACATGACCCTGGGACACCGCAGCCATCATAAATTCATGCCAGTTGCCAAGCAGTCAAATTGTGATCACGTGATCATGGGGATGTTGCAATGGTCATAAATGCGAAAAACATTCCTAAGTCACTTTTTTCAGTGCTGTTGTAACTTCACTAAACAAATGGTTGTAAGTCGAGGACTACCTGTAATTTGATTGGGATCCTGGCAAGGTGAGGAAAAACTAATCCATCCTTCTGTAGTATAGTAAAAACTGAATATTCAGATTACCTGTTAGAATAAAACCGAGTTCCATCATGTTGATAAAAGTCATCTCCGTAGAGAGAAGACGAAGAAATTGTGGTTGCTAAAGAAGCAGCTTCAAACAGAGATCCTGTGCTTGGCACTAAATCTGGATGATGTCGGGAGGCTAACACTGTATAGAAAAAAAGGGAAAGAAAAGTCACTCCTGCAGAGAAATTAGTGTATGTAAAAATCAAGAGCTTACTTGCCCTGAAAGCACACACACGATATAAAAAAACGCTGTGTTTGTGTGATCATCCACAGTTTCATTAAATAAGAGGTTTATAAAGTTATGGATGAATATTGTGGCTGGGTGTGCCTTCCTCCTTTTAAATCCCTTATTGCATTCTGCCTTTGAAGCAAAGATCTTGATTTACAGTGTGTTAAGATAATGCTCAATCTTAATGGATATTATGTTGGGGTTTGTTTTAGGTAATCTGCTATTATTATCTATTATCTTCAGAAAAGCTTAAAACATTTTTTTCCATTTGTTTAAACAAGAGGTGTACAATTATTTCAGGTCAAGGATTGCATTTGAGTGTCAAGGTTCCGACAGACGGCCTAATTAATTTTGGTTGATATAGCAGGGGGCTCATTTGAGAGGACGCAAGTCTAGCATAAAAGTTGAATTTAATGTAATTTAATTAAATGCAAATATAATTAAATACAATTAATATTATTTTTCAGAAAACTTAAAATCAATTTGACAGCTTTTGAAAGGAGTCTGGAGGTTTTTAGGTAGGGAATTAGGGAGTTTCATTATTTACTATTCTTCTGGAATACCAGAAGATGCACCTCTGTTCTAAAACTATCACTTTTTCCTTTTGGCAAAGAATGCTAGTTTTGGAATCTAGGGCATCTGATTCTACTGAAAATTACCTTCTTCATCAAGGCTACAGTAACTTTGTCCTTCTGTGAGTAAATCATGCTTTTCATCTTTCCAGTCTTGGCTAACTACTGACACATATTCTTGTGATGTAGCTTTTAGAGCAGCAATAGAATTGCATCGTTTCTTGGAAGGAGATGACTTCAAAACTGGGGTTTTAAAAGGGAGATAATGAAAGTAATGTAAATATAGATTATTTTTATAGTCAACTTTCCATTATTATGCAAACACTTCGTTTCACTGGATGTCCCAAAAGAGACTTGAACAGATTTTACTCAAATAACTCCCATTATCATAAATATGACACAATCATTTGTCTTCAGAAAAATCCATAGTACGTGCCAGTATAAATGTGAGAAATAGCAGATTTTAGTTATAGGTTAATAAAACTTGAACTCAACTTTTATATGGCAAGGCGTTACTAAGAGGCTAAGTATAGGTTACAACAATGAATAGCATTTGTTCAATTTTTGTATCTGGGACAAGAGAAACAACTTTATGGCAGTACAGACAAAAAAAATTCTTGGATATAACGTAAGGGGGAAAAACGGATTCAAAGTATAATCCAAAGTAAAATTCAACCTTAGTTCATTTTTTTTGGATAGCCAAAATGATTTAAGAAGTGCAGTGCATAATTTAATGTGATGAGCTATAATATTCATTTTTATAATAAGATTTAAAGATTCATCTGTTCCCATGTAAATAGGAAATGTTATCGGCATCTAAAGATCTGTACTAGTTGACAAGGTGCTGCTTCTCTGGATAAAGCAGCCCAATGAATGGGACATTGAGTCCAGGCTCTCCCCTAACCCAGCCAACCTTCATCTCCTACATAGGGAAGAAATGCTAAGTTCAAATGCGTGTTCCTCCATTAAAGGGACTGGACAGAGATATGGCAGGAACAAGATTATTTTCCATATCAGTCTGACTAGAATAATATCTGCCCATAGCATCATTGTATAAACATCATGGAGTAACACAGAGATCCATTAGAATTTAAGGATAATTCTTATAGCATCTTGTATGCAGTATAGTGTGTAAACAATATCAAAGACAATCAAGAACGTCTTCCACATTTTATAATATCCATTACATTGAATATCATAAGCATCTATATCTAGATGTACTTACAAGATTTGTAACTAAGTTCACACACTATTAACTGCTCTAACCATAACCTTTCAAAAAGTATCAGAATACTAAAGAAAATACATCCACAAAAGACTAGAATAAAGATACAAGGGGCTGTGTGTAATCCAACTACTTAAAATTATGTATCTGCAGTTACTTGGAGGAATTTCAAAGTTCCAATGTGTTCCATGGGGTGAAACGGACTTCCCCTGAAACATATATACATATCATTCAGTTGATGGCATCAGCTTGGGTGCATGTAATCAAGCCAAGGTTCAGCTTCCTTTCATTCCAGTTACGTGTCTTTCAAAAAGGAAATTCCATTTGCAACCAATAACCACCTCTGCTAAAGTTGCTGAATTTTCTTTTATCTGTCTTACTGTTGAAACATATAGCTGGGCAATGATTTGTTGAAACATCTTTGTTTACTTACTGACCAGAAGACCAACTCTAATTAGCTACTGGTTTTCTCCAAATCTTGAAAATTCATGGAAGAATTTTCAGTGGTCCTGAATATTATAATGATCCAGAACTACCTTCTCAAGGCTTATTCAACTGCAAACTTGAAATTATAAACTCGAATGACAGAAAGCATCATCATCTGGAACTTAAGTATATAATTTGGGAACCCCTGTTAATCAGAAGAAAGACCCATCTAATCCAAGATCCATTTTATCTTGCAACAAGCAAACAGGAGTTTACAAGAAGCCAACACCAGAGGCTTTTTGCCAATTACCATGGCAGCAATTTACAATATCAGCCTGTAGTATTTATATTCTGTACTGTCAGTCCAACCTCAGAGATTAAGTAATCATGCAAGTGGGGCCCCCTCTAGAAAAAGAAGAGGTTATGTTAAGAGTGGCTTTAGTTAGTTGATAATATGGTGGTACCTACGCTGATTTTTTTTGAATACTCTGGTACTCATAAACTTTAAAAACCTGTCAGCATAAAAACTTGGTCGGTGGACTGAAACTGTATCCTACAAAGAAACAAAAAAGCTTTGTCAGTAAGAAAAGAGGAGAGGATGTATAATCTACAGATCAAATAACAGAACATGAAACTAAAATGTAGTGTTTTCTTTTCACTGTTGACTTTTCGCTGGCAAATTTTTAGCATACCATTAATTTATTAAGCAGCTTATTACTTAGAAAATATTACATCCACTTTTTAAAAAAAATTGCAAAAGCAATTTGAAGGATATTTTCTTAAATTATAAACAAGCAAACAAACATTCAACAATTCTAGAAGGTTACTAAAGTGCCTTTTTTCCAGACTTGCCTCCAGAAACTGTGGGTGCTCCAAAACTGGAAGTTTTAAAGAAGAGATTGGACAACCATTTCTCTAAAATGGTTGAGCAGGTGGTTGGACCAGAAAGCCTCTAAGGTCCCTTCCAACTCTGTGGTTCTATTAGTTCCTGACACACCCAAAATGAAAAAAACATTCTAGATACAGTTGTTTAAAGAGATGGCAGAACTCTATGCACAAAATAGATGCAGCTGTTATTGCTAAACAGAATAGAGGCAAAAAGGGAGCTTTGCATCTTACATGAACCATTGACATAATTCTAAAAACCATTAAAGTTACTTACTCCGTCATAAACGAGGGCTTTCCAAGAATGCTCCAACTTCTTTATTAACCTGATGATGATATACCACAAAAAGGAGTTTAATAAACCACAAAAAGGAATTTAATAAACCACAAAAAGGAATTTAATAAACCACAAAAAGGAATTTAATAAACCACAAAAAGGAATTTAATAAGCAATTATCCCTCCCTTTGGCAACAATACTGCTTTAACTGAATCACTGCACAGAAAACAATGAATATTATTTTAAATTTACCTGTAAGACTGCAAGATATCAATTATGCCCATAAATAGCAGCAGTTTTTCTCCTCTATAGCTTTTAGCTGGAATGCCTCCCATTCTGACAGAAACAACAAAATAATAGCAAGTCATTGTAAAGCCTACTTTCTAAAGTAACCATAGAAATATATTAACAGCTAAAAATGGCCTTCTTAATATATGTAGTGAAAAGGTTTGCACCATATGGTAAGGGCTATGCAATTGTCAAAAATGGATTTAAGCAAGTCTCTTTCCCTCCTCAGTTTGACTACTTTTCTCCATGTCTGAAAATTAAGATTATGCATTCCTCCGGTGTATTCTTTTTCAAACAGCTGTGTCACCGTTGTAATAATACTAGGCATTTAAAGACGTATTTCTGTGACTTTGTATACATAAAGTGCATAGATAAAATCAATCGTTTTTTGGCCCAACATTTTCAGGGATGGAGTGGTGATGAACTAAGAGGCCATGGTCTACTTATTTGGGATCCTGACACTTTTCCAGCAATTACGTCTGGCATCCTCAGAGGCTAAAGTGATCTGCTCTGTACTATATTTCTTAACAGTTCACAGGCAACATTTGTTTGTTTTTTTAAAAGTCCATTTGACTTGATCTTTTATTGTTCGTCAACTGAAGGATAATCTGACCCACTTTAAATGTAGTACAAAGAACAGAATAAAAATATTTTTAAAATCCCGTAACTTTTTGTTTTCAAAGGGCTGGTTTTGAGAGACTTACGTGTTGGTATTTTCTGTGATGACACAGTCCCCTGATTTTCCTGGACCTTGAATGGACTCCATAGCAGTTGAATAAAGAACTCTTTGTCCTCCTGGGCGTTTAGAATCAGAGGTGTTTTGAGACAACTCCCTTTCTCTCTCTTTTGCTGAACTGTCCAAGATGTGGATGCCAAGCAACAAACTATAATCCATGATTTTAAAGCTTTCCAGCACCTAGGATCAGATGTTTTAGACTGATATCTGTTATGTTGCAAATGGTGGAAGAGTTTACAAGAAAGATAAATGAAACATATTGAACAGAGAGAAATAATTACTTTAATTTGATATCCCAATAAAAATGATCACATCCAAATTTAAGTTTTTTAAATTCTTTTGCCAGACTAAATAGGAGTTCCTCATGTCTACAAAACCCTGCAGTTTTCTTGCTTTAATATACTCTTAGCATACAAAGCCCAGGAGTGAAGGTGGCAACATGTGGGGTGGCTGGCAATACAATTATAACGATACACAGCTGACTGAACAAACTTACAAAGGTACATCACTAGTTCTGTGTCAAACTGGAAGCAGGTGACTAGTGGAGTAAGAAGGGCTCCGTTTTGAACTGTATGGTATCTAACATAAAATGATGACATTTATAACCATTAAAAAATAAACAAACTCAATATAAAGCATGCAATGCAGTAATAAATACAATTCTGCTGTAAATATATATTACTTTAAGGAGATTATAGATATTTCATGTTTTTGTCATGGCAGTGAGAAAACTATATGGAATACTTTTCAGATAGTTATTTGCCATATATTTTGAGTTGTCAAGTTTTTTTTTTAAATCGCCCCTAAATTTCAAAAGCAGAATATAGGAGTTCTAATGTCTGAAAAATCTTAGATTTATAACATAGATTAATATTTGGCTTGGATATTGACTGGATTTTTTTGGGGAATGGAACCATTATCTTATTTCTTCTTCAACATCTTTTGAGAGGTGGAGTTAGTATAATCAATTAAATCTACTATGAAACTAAAATTTGCATAAACTTGAGTTTCCTGCTGATACAAAATTGCTTCAGGGTTTGAGACATAATTGCTTTTCCTCTTCCCCTTATTACTTAGAATATTAATGAAAACAGAATTTGACCTCATTCTCCCATAGAGTGGGATCAAAAATGATATATAAGTGGAACGAAGAAAAAGGCACATCAGAACAAATGTAGTAGTTTTTGTAGTGTATGCATCTCCTATTATTATAACCCAATTTAAAGTATAGAAAATGACCAAATATTGGGAGTCATGGTTTGAAAAATGGAGGCTGAAGAGGAACCTTATATGATTTCATTTTCTCTATACTCTATACAATAATTACTCAATTGCTGTTTTCTAATGAATTTGAACACTGGAATTTCATTCCTATCTATTCTAGTCTATGCCTATTTTTTCCCCAACTTGAAAACCAATACTCCAGATAAAATCTGCACAATATCACATCTCAAGCACAAGAGATAAATAAAATTCCAAAATTCTGAATGACAGAGGAACAAATATGGAAACTTGGTAGGAAGAGGGAGGAGAATCACACATTCACACTTCTTCAGGGTTTATATAGAGAGAAAGAGATTATCACTATCAATTACACCACAGAATGGTGAGCAACAGCAGAGTGGAAGTAATCTGTTCTCTTATTTATTACTCATTTATCTGATTTATACTCATTTATTTAGACTGATATTCTTGTATCAGAAGAACTGTCAGTGGTTAGTGGAACAATAAGATCTATAACATAACAATTAAAACATCCACACTAAATCAATACAAAATTAGAAAATAAAAGTAAAACCACCCATACAACGGGAACATCCCAATTAATTTCCTAAAACCCATCAGATTGATTTAGTGTTAATTAGCTCCCAGCAAGTTGTAACAGGGGAGCACAATCTACTTCTAGCGCCAAAAGGAGGCTATTCCGAAGCCTCCTAAAGGTAGTCCTCAACCTACAACCACAATTGGGATGGGAATTTCTGTCACTAAACAATGTGGCTGTAAAGGAAGGGTGAAATGCTCCCAGTTCGGACTGGTTCGGCAGAACCGTTACTGGACATGTGGCCTGGTTCGCCGTAACAGTAATGATAGGTGGCTGGCCACGCCCCTGAACCGGTCCCCGTGGCCTCTTGCTCGCCCAGTCTCTGCTCTGCAGCTTGCCTGCCTGAAGCGTTGAGCCCTTGATCTGCCTGCCAGGTAAGCCTGCAAAGTCACACCCTCCCACCCTGCCTTCCCTACTCCATTCCCCCCTACATGCTTGCCTGCCTTCCCGGTGTCCCATGGCCAGCTTGCAAAGGCTGCGTCAGGCAGGCAAGTTGCAGAGCAGAGACTGGGCGGGGCAGGGCGAGAGAGCAGCAACCGGGGGATTTCTTTTCACCCCAAGCAGCCTGGACTGGAAAACATGGCTGGGGTGGAGGTTCTCCTTAACAAGCTCCAAACTGTTGCTGCAAGCCTTTCCTGCAAGAGAGGTGGAAGTCTGCCT
>JANHFT010005523.1:0-14605 GCA_032467955.1 Pseudoxenodon macrops
TTCGGCTTTGAAACGGAGATGAGCACCGCCCCCTAGAGTCGGGAACAACTAGCACATATGTGCGAGGGGAACCTTTACCTTTATGCTTACATCATCTATTACCTATCCAGATGTATGACTGCATCTTCTTCTCCTCCTTTCCAAAATATATACATATGCTGAACCCTTTTCTCTATAAGAATTCCTCCCATTATTGTCTGAAAGGAGGCTCTATAGTATATACTGTTCAATGAATAAATGCTGCCGTGAGTCTTGATTATTTGCTTTGGCTCCTACATTTTGATTGCACAACTTCCATAGCTGACATTTTTATTACAACTATATCAGAACTTTTACAATCAGACAAAAGACTGGTAATGATTTTAGAAACACCAGGCTAAAAACTAGAAAATGTGGTAGCACATTATCGGTTGACTTGCGCTGACTTGCTTCTGTTTGTTACTTGATTTTATTTGTTCAACTTGATTGTAAATGCAGTGGAAATGGAATCTGATGCAATGGCAGAATTGTCTAGTCTTACTAATCCCCCCTCACCCCAAAAAAAATTTACTTGAAAAACCACATGGTTTAAATAGATTATTTATTAGAATAATAACTGGAATGTAGAACAAAACAGATTTTTTTTGTAAACGGCAACGTGTACGAAGTAGCGGGCTGCTTGTTGTTACAGGAAAAATAAGCATTTGGAAGGAGTCAAAATTGCATCGAAGATGAAGATGGTTGGAAGAGAACCTTTTCAGGCTGAAAACTCTGGAGCTCAGCTTGGGACAGAAGCAATAAAAGCGTATCCGATTTTTACGGAAGCTTTTCTCAAACGGTCAGAGAAACCATTTTCTTGCCTTCTATTTTACTGCATTTCAACCCCGGCAGTTTGTTATCCCTAATTACCGATTTACCAAATATGGTAGCATTGACGTGATCTTCTCCAGAGTCTGGCTGGTGGGTTAAATTACACCAGATGCTTCGCATCTTCAAGTACAAAAAGTTTATGGCTTCAGCTTCATCCGAATGTTGCTCGTAAACGGTCTGTTTCATGGATGTGTACGTTGATATTAACAGGCTTCTCCACAAATTGACGAAGATGAACATCACTGTAACTAGGAACGACCCTTGGAAAAATACGGTGAGCCACCATCTCGATGCAACATCCATCTGCTTAAATCCTGAAAAGCAATAGGAAACGACAGTCTGCAGAGAGTAACTCCATGTACTGAAGGACCACTCATGCTGACCAAATATGAGATAGCCGACGGACATGAACATGCAAAACAACAAAACGGCGAGGGTGGTCAAATTAAGAAACACAGGGAAGACTGCTGCCATGGTTTGCTCGGCAAGGCGCACCTTGTACAAGAACCTGAAATATCGGTACGGCTTCAGCACCAGGAGAAAACCTAAAATACTCGCCACCATCCTGTAGAGCTGGTCAATTTGAGAAACAACATGGAAGGGGACAAATTCTTTCGGATTGAGCAGATAAAACTCCAGCAAGGTAAATGCCATTTTGAATTTCAGGGCAATGAGTAATATAAAAAACATACAGATGTTCTTTATGGCGAAATTATTTAAATTGGTCGCTGTTTTGAGATAACCTATCCTTTCTTGACGTAACATATGAAATTCGTCTGCTAAGTAGAAGACAAGAATGTAAATCATGACTCCATAAATCACCAACCGGGAGGTGCTTTCATACTGGAATTTAGACAGCGTATATGAATGAACGGACAAAGTTGAACTAATTATGCCAAAGTTGGTAAACTCAAAAATGACTGTGATACTGCAGTATAGCGCTACATCCACAGTGAACGTTGTCAGTTCAAAAATCAGAGCTCGGGTCCTTTCATCAAGCCATTTATTGCTTTGCAAACCTTCCAATCTCATTGTCGTATTTGGTCGTTGTTCTCCTGGGAAAAAATAAAATGAGTATCCTCCTGGGCCATATGAATTTACCACGCCGTAAGACTTATATTCCCATTGATCAATATCTGACTGATACGTGAATCCTTGAAAATTGGTAATGTCGTTGGAGACGGACACTTGGATAGGCTTGGTCCATGACCCCAGGTAGTGCTTTTGATCTTCTGGATCATGAACGAAATCATAGTGACAGTGTTTTTGGCCGATCAAGTAATTGTTTGCATAGTGGCCGGTAGGAAAACAAGGTCTTTCAAGATGCAGACCTCTGACCTGTCTCATTCTGGGCAAACCCAGGATTTTGGACCATGAATTTGAGAGGTAGGTGGGTTGATGGTCATTATGTATCAATGGTACAAAAGTCTCACTCATCCAAATGTAAATGTCCTCGAATTTTGTAACTTTGGACAGACCAAAATTAAATTTATCGTGGATCACTTTGTTGTGGTAAAAGGAAACGGTGGGTACAGTGGAGTAAGCCACGGTTAGAACGCAGGAGGCAAAGACAAGATGACAAATGATGTCCTTGATGAAAACAAATGCTAGGTGTTGTGCCCGTACTTTTTTCCTTAAGATGACAACTTCGTCCTCTTCCAAAGGCTCATATTCCCTGCTCTGCCTAATCCTGACCAGCTCGTGGTGAATCTTTCGGACGTCCTTAGGATCTATATTCACTTTGAGCAGCTTCATCTTCTGATATTGCTCTGCCGATATCCAGACGATGTGCTTGCAGTACTTGATGCTAATTGTACTGACTCCCGAGATGAGCGCCATCTTTAGGGTTTGCAGCAGGAAGACACTCTCAAAAAACGATGTCATGGATGCTATGAACCATTCTGTGGAGGTGCTGTAGCCGTAGCTGAAGCCGTATAAGATGATGAACACGGAAGAGACGATGGACATGAAAAAAACGATGGCCCACGCGACGTATCTCCACCACCAGGCAAACTGTGGCTTTCGAGTAAACATCTTGATCAGTATAATAATCCTTTTCCTCGCGCTAATTTTAGGAGCCTCCTTTTCTGTGACGTTAGTTCCGCTACCACCTGCTTTGGCCTCGTCTTCTTCATCGGTACTGGATGAGGAGGAGCTTTCTTCGTCCTCCTCACTTGTTTCTGAAGATGAGGGACTGTAGTCAGGCATCGCATCGTCCTTGTCATCAGAAGGCTTTTCCTGAGAGTATCTAAATAGGATGGTCATAGTCAGCTGTAAAGGAACACAACACAGAGCACTGAATGCTCCAATGTACATGGATCTCATAATCTTGAATTTTAATGGAATAATTTCTTCTTCCTCACCGCTAAAGAACATAATGTTGAGGAGCAAAGTGGAAAGCATTATAGCCAAGCAACAAGAAACTCTCTGTAGCCTGTTGAAAGTACCAGTGACCACTTGAGAAAATATGGAAAGCCAGAGATGATTATCTTCTAAGTCTCTAGCCAGGTGTATCTGAAAGAAATCCATTTTCTCTACCCTTGATTTTAGAGTTGAAGAAAAAATGTATCTTTCTATTTTGCCGTCCGCCTTGCCAAGGCCTAACCACTTCCTACATATAAACAGCCACGATCGCTGAGTATCCACATTGAATACTTTGACTCTGCTTAAGTACCAGTTTGGGGAAGAGCCGCGATTATTGTGCCAGATGTGAATGCAATAAATATCCCCTATGTCATATCTTGTAGCGAAAAGAAAAGTATCAACAGCTCCACGATACTGGGTTGGGAATTTGGGGTGCTTCAAATGATGGACGTCGCTGTAACCATCCTTCCCAATCAATTCAAGGAAAACATCGGCCGTGGTGCCGGATCCCAAGCGACTTCCGGTATAGACCTTTTACAATGCAGTAGAATACAAAATAAAAGTACAGCCTCAACTTTTTACTTTTATATTCTTAGTATGTATTAGCCATTTCTTTTAACAACAAACTAATTTAATCAGCAAATTCCAAAATCAAAATTATATATTTTTCTATTTTGCGCACAAAGCCTAAAGGCTGTTTCCAGGGAGAAACAAAACTAGATGTTCTTTTCTCTTATTACCATCTCTGCTAATTTCATCAATGTTTCTTCCATTCTTTCCTTGTGGGGATTGACGTATCTTCCATTTTCGTGCAAAAATAATTCTTCTGTAGTCAGAAAACAATTTTTTCAAGTTCCTTGTCCCCTGGTTTCAATTTTTATTGATTTTAAAGCTCTTCTGCATTAAAATACAGTATGAATCTGACCCCAATATATTTTGACTTTATCATGTCCACCAAAGATTATAAAAATTCCGTCTTTACAATTATATTTCCAACATAAATTTGAGATATCGTTATGTACAGTTTTGTTGAAAATTTGTCAGGTGATAGGTACCAATGACACATCATTTTGAAAAAAATATTTAAAATTATAGTTCAGTGTAAATTTTAGATCATTTTGTCCACATTTTTTTCATTGCTCAAGCATGATACTATACCAAAAGTTCCTTGATATGTAATATTTCACATATTCATTTCCCAGATTCAGTTTCAAGAACATTTTGTACATCTTGGCAATAACATGTTCTTCATTAGCACACAATACACTTTCAAACTGATTTTTATACAGATTCAAACCCATAACTTTTTTTGGTCTAGATTATATCTTTCTTTCAATTGTAAGTATGTAAGCTAGTGATAGACACATACTTCTGATTCCAATTCTCTTTTCATTTGAGATTAGGTTTACTTTGATTAATCTTGGCTCCTGACTGCATCACCCTCAACATTGCAAATTGGATATGGCAAAACTGTGTTGGAGAAGAGGAAAAATAGTTTAAACTGAAAAATCTAAAGACAATTTTAAACTAGTTCTGTGATTGGCTGAGGATGAGACAAGATGACATCATAGATCCTCCCCAAAATGTTAAGATTATACAAATAAATAAAAAGTAGAGGCATCTTTGTGTTACTGTTAGTGGGATATTACTATGAGCCCATTAGTATGTAAGAGCTAAGGAAGAGATATTGGAAACTATGATAGAACTAACTAACTGTATTTCACATCCAAGATCTTTTCTCCCCAAACCTTCCAAAGTACTTGAAGTCAGCCATAAATTTGTCATTTCTGCCAACTACAGAATATTGAGAGTAGTTAAGGAAGATAATTAATGTCCATCCAGCCATTCATTAGGAAAATGTAACAATTACTCAGTCAGTGACTTGGTTCTTGGAAATCCCAAACATGACTTTACCCAGTGGTGGGATTCAAATTTTTTACTACTGGTTCTGTGGGCATGGCTTGGTGGCCATGTGATTGTTTGGGCGTGGCTAACTCGATGTCACTCATGTCGAGGGGCGCTTCGCCTGGCCTCTCGTGACCATGCTGCAACAGTTGTAAGTGTGAAAAACAGACATGTCACTTTTTTCAGTGCTATTGTAACTTTGAATGGTCACTAAATGAACTGTTGTAAGTCAAGGATTACCTATACAAAATACAAAAAGCTTCTTTGCTTGCAAAAAACTGCCCTAAATACCAATCATTAGATTAGAAATAGTTGCAAGCCAGTGTTACAAATTAGGCAGGGTGCCAGAGCACCTTAAGGAATTAAAATAGTTAAAATGCAATGACAACTATCAACAGCCAACTCTTGCTCATAAAATGAAACCCTTTAGAGAGAGGTCATTTAAGATCTCCAGTAAGAGCACACCCAGAAGAAGCAATCCTTAGATCCATTTGTACCACTTAAAGATACCAGCTGATCTCACTCACATCATAAGATATCCTAAGGAAATCATCCAGATTTAAGGAAATATCACATGCCCCCCCAGAAAGTCAGTACAAAAATCAGTGGCAAGCTTGCATCTTGGAAGTACACCCCAAAAGGACAGGGCCAAGAACCACTAAAGCAGTGAAGGAAGACCCCCTTCCCCAGATAGAAAAAGAAACCACGAGGCAGGAAAAAAATCAAACACAATACAAATAATTATATCATGACAGTTTAAATTCTCTTAAAACTAAAACACAAGCTTATTGCTAGAGCTCACACCCCAGGCAAGCTCAAGTGTAAACACGAGCCTAACTACAAAAAAAGCAATTAACACTAGAATGAAGCAAAGCAGCAAATACAGTAGCTGTTGCTTGTGACACCAATTACCAGAACAAATAGACATAGGAACTAACCAGATTTCTGAAGTGCTTCTTTTCAGGAAAGCTGAATAGGGGAAATTTTCCCATCAACAAACACAGGATTAAACATCACCAAGCACAGAATTAAACTTCACCAAAAAACAGTTTTAGACCAAAAATGTAAATTCACATTTGAATGTCAATCTTTCTACCTAGCCAAGAAGCCTTGCTGAATGTCACTCATCCTTCCTTGTCATTAAAAGCTTCTTTCTGGCAGCTGTGCTTCGTTATTCAATTATTTCTTCAAAGTGCTAATAGTTGCATCCCGGCTGGAAGAACTCCAACAGGGAGTATTTCCTTCCAACAGCAGTGTAAAAAGCTTAAAACAACCCTTCCCCTTTAAGAAAGTTAAGCAAAGTACCATTGAAGAAAAAAAAAAATCTCCGGAGAAGCTCAGGCAACAGTAAGTCTAGGGTACTGCCAAGAATATACTAAGAGTTAACAAACAGATTAAAACAACACCAGAATGTTGTCATTCCTTGCAGGATTAACCCTGTAAAGTGGAAAAAAACAAAAGGAGATTTCTTCTAACAACTGGTTCTTTGAACTGCTTAGAAAATTAACTACAGGTTCTAGTGAATAGGTGTCAACCAGTAGAATCCCACTTCTGACTTTACCTCTACTCGACACAAAAGAAGCGATGAAATCTACTAGATCTCCAAGTTCAAGTTGTAGAAGTGAGGCAAAGCTTTTGCAAATGATGAAATAAATCTGTGGAGCTTTAGTTTTAGGATACAACTTGTTACAGTCCATGATATTTGAATTATATCTCCCATCATCCTTGTTCATTGCCCATGCTGGTTGATGGGCTGATCAAAATATCTGGAAGGTATTAGATGCCTTTTCTTCTATAAAGTATTGCAAATGTAAAAATTCCAGGCTGAACTCTTCAAAGATATTCCGGAAATTGGCTAACATCATTTCAGTTTGCTAATGGTCCAGTATTTGAAACCTGTTTCTCTGTATCAAGAAATGGCGTATTGTCCATGTGCATGTGTGAAATTACTTAAAATTTAATGGGGAAAAAAACTGATAGCAAGCATTTGGAAAAAAATAATTAATTTTTCTTACTTTTAACTCTGATAACATATTTCTAATTTAAAATATATTTTGTTTGCAGGCATGACAGATAGGAATTTAATTTCCCAAATGTTCTGATTAATATAGCGGTAGAAGAGTACTTCTATTACTCTTCTACCACCATATTAGATTTCTGACACTATTGCACAGTACTATTTGTTATAGGTAAGAGTTGGTTGGAATCATAACAGCTTTTAATTATTTTCAAATGAGAGAAACTTATTTTCATTTTACTTTTTCTGCAATTAATCTCTCTGTAGTAATATATGAAAATGTTTTGAAAAGTTTATTTTGTCTTTTAAAAAATAAAGTGGTACAACAGTTCAGTTTCTTCTATCTTAACATTTTAAACTAATTTTCTAAACTGTTGAGAAACTTAGAAATCTTCTTGGTTCTATAACATCTTTGGGAGAACTGTTCCAATTCTATGATTTATATACAGTTTATTTATTTATTTATTTGTTCATTTGCTAGCTTGCCTTTTCTTAAAAAGCTCAAGTTTGGGAATTACTTGGCAATTATTCTTCAGTTTATCCTCGAAGTAGTAACCCTCTATAGCAGGGGTGTCGAACTTGCGTCGTCACGGCATCATCATGTGATGTAAACTGGGTGGGGGCGGAGCCAGCACGTGACGCATCTGGCCCATGGGCCGTGAGTTTGACACCCCTGCTCTATAGGATCATCCATATTACCTAATACATGAAGTGCTATTTTGAAAAACAACTGCTGTCTTTTTGGACATCCCAACATCCCAATGTATAATTTGCTAGGATGGTAGGGACTTTCAGTTAAAGTAGAAGTGGATCTGCTTTTTGTTCCTGGCAACTTCTTATCCCACCCTATACATTAGGGCATAGGATCATTTTCTCCCCATTTCTGGAAGGAATAGCAGAAATAATGAGGGAATGGTGTGAAAAAAAGTCATTTTCCTCCCTTCTGTTGCTAATATGAAAATAAATGCTATGCTGGACAGGCAGTTTATAACAGTTTATGTGGCAAAGCAGCTTTGACTGAATCAGAAGGAAATTCTGACTCAACACACTTTTTAAGCACTGTATATAGCAATCTTGTCCATCATTGGCAGACATGGGAGGAACTCTATTTCAGTCATGCCATATAAAGAGGCAAAGGTTGTGTTCTGAGGATATCTCCTTAATGAATGCTAGTGAAGTTCTAGCTGCACTGGGGGGAAAGCATGAATGAGGCATCACAGAAGTAACAAGCAAGTTAATAATAGATTTCTCTCCATTAAAATAATGGGAATTACATGGAAACAACTTAATCTAAAATCCACCAAGCTACATAGCAAACCAGCTTATTACAAAATACTCCATATACACCTTTTGAAAAATGTCAAGGTTTTTCATTTGATCTCTTTTAGAAAGTTGATCATAGTGCTTCCATGTTCTTCTTGAATTTAATTCAAAATGACAATTTTAATCTTTAAGAAAAGTTATTTTAGGAATCAAATGCTTCACAGCAAGCCTTACTGGTTAATTCCCACTTCTAAAACAAACCACCTTAATACACGAGTCATGACTTCTTGGGCTGAAGTGGTTCAACTGGAATACAATTACGGTACATACAGTTGCTGCATGTAATGCTATTTGAAGCAATAAATTGTTTTTAAGAAGGTACTGTATATGGAAACATTTACTGTCTCTTAATTTTGGTTTATTAACAGATAGAATGAGCTGTCTTCTAACAAAAAGGGTAAAATTAATATTTTAATACGGAAATGCAGACATATTTTATAATTTTGCTTTTTTGTGGCCTTAAATAATTTTTAATGGAAATGTTTATAATATATGGCTTTATGTCAACAAATTCAAATTATAACTTTATTGGGATAATGAACATTTTAGGAAAAAAGTTCATTTGCTTTTGAAAAAAAGGATATGCCTAGAAATTTGTTTAAATGAAATAAAATATTTTTCTGCTATAGTTTCAGGTAATTCTTTACAGCCTCTTGTCATTCAGGACATTATAATCTGTTCACAGGCTGTGCATATGATACCCTAAGAGGTTTTAACAACAGGAAATACAGGCCATTTCACTAACTATAAAAATAATTCTGAAAAGCAGTTTTCACATACTTAGTTCAGGTTCTAAAATATTAAAATTATAAAAGTTTGTGAAACTCCAAATTTCTTTCTGATTAACTTCTTTATATAGTATGTACCTGAATAGAACCCACTTCTGTTTATTCATTTATCTTCCCTTTGTTTATATACCATTTGTAGAGTTTGTAGGATATGATTCTTTTCTTGACAATGGTATTCCAGATATTATAAAGCATTGCATCTGGTACAAATTATTAAGTTATTTCAAGCATATAGTTGTGAACTGATTTCTTTCATTCTATTTTATTACTTTTCATGGGTTAATTTTGCCCTTCATCTTCTACTTGTAACTGAACTAAATGTTTTGTTAAAAATTAATCTGACACCTAGTGAATGACTATTTCTATCAACTTTCAAGGCATTACCCTTTTTTGAGGGTCATTTTGGGGTGCCTCTGTTTTGTGCGCATAGGTAATTAAATTTAAACAGAATTAAAATGTGTAAATTAAAAATGCATTGCTGCATATTTTTCAAACTTGCAAGAAATTTGAATACTGTATGTTTATTAATAATGAGGTTTCATATTACTTAAAAACTTAGCAGATAGTTAGCAGATCTCTTATCTTTTTCTGGCATATGCATAGGAAATCTAGTTGCACCAGAAGCTTAGTATATACAGTAGTAGATCAGGAACTTTGATCTGAATAGCACTTGCAATTTAAATGTTTGAAAATATGACTGATTAATATATACTGCATCCTTCTTTATTTGTATATAGATGAATTTGGTAAGAAGGGGAAGCCATTAGTAAATTAAAAATAACTCTAACTTTGTAGTTTTATAGTTTTGCATTTCATCCACTGCCATGAGCCAGACATCAATTCTTTTTTTCAGACCGACACCTGAAGTGACAGGACAGGAGAGGATACTTTATTTGGCCATGTGTGATTAGATACGCAAGGAATTTGTCTCCAGTGCAGAAGCTCTCAATGTACATGCAAAGCAACAGAGTAATAGTAATCATAATAAAGATACCAATAAGAGGGGTAGTAGAGAAGATGAGAATAATAATAATAATAGTACTACAGGAATACAACATGGCTGAATATACTTAGAAATATTTTTAGTAAAGTGAGGATTAAGTGTTCAGCAAAGTGATAGCACGTTGGAGTAAAATGTTTCCTATGTTGAGTTGTTTTGGTATGTAATTCTCCATTATGGTGGAGATAGCATTCAGGAATGGGTTGACCTCATCTGTTAGCCAATTAGACTGAGTCTGTCAAAGCTGTGAGGACACGCCTCCTCCAACAACAGTCCCCAGTTTTTGACTGGGTCTCAGTCAAAGACAGACATGTTTTTTTCTGGTCAACAATTCCTGGATATCTATCTCCACAGAGAGTTAAATTCCATCACAGCTGGCTCCCGGCCTCGGCTGGTAGAGCCGATGACATTGTACCGGTGTGAAGGGCTTTTAGCTCAAACCCATTGAAGACTGTGCAGCAACGTGACAGACTACCAGGAAGTAATTCTGTCAGGGCAGTAGGCAAGAGTGTCATTCAATGCCGCTGATCCTGGGGCTTTGGAGAGAGCAGGCTTCAGCGCTCCTCTGTATTCCGGCTTGGCACGAACAGCTTGCTCCACCATTAGTTGACCTGCCAGGTGAGTCTGGGACTGTCAGATAGACAGCCGACGATCAGAAGCCCATAGCCCTCAATGATTCAAGCTGCTGCCCGGCCTCTGGGAATACTTGTTAGAGTTTACTGATTGCTGCACTCTCAGCAGCAGTGCCCTTACTGGACGAGTATGTTCTGCGGGAATCTCTAAAATGGAGGCAGTGGCTGCCATGTTTAGCAGAGAAGCCGCTTTGGCTGAAGTGAATCAGGCTCTCTCTAGACAGGACGGCGAGGCCTGCAAGCAAGAAAGCCGCAGCAAAGCTCTCTAAGAGCTCCGGATCCTCCAGGAAGGCCTCCAAGGCCATGGAATGGGAGGCGGTGTGGTGCCAAAAAGCAATAAACAGCAAGATAGACAGAGCGCAAAGAGAGGCTGACCATCATAGAGCCGCACCTTATTCTCTCTGTCTGGTCGATTCCTGCCAATCTATTGTGCAGCTGTTGGAGCTGCCTGATGTTTTTGGCAGCATGCCCCCGCAAGCATGGTTACCAGATGGCATTGGAGAGCAGCCTCCTGCTGGAGTCTCTAATCTGCCCAGCAACAGGAAGTTTTATTTCAGCTTCCTACCAGAGCCTCCTCCTACAGTAGCTGCCTTGCAACAGTCCTAGAGGCAGAAAGTTTCCTCCATAGAAGCAACCTTCACTCCAACTGCAGTGAGCCTTTGCTCAGGGTACCCAAGAGTTTCAAATTCCTGCCAGTATGGGAGCCTTAATCTCTAAGGCAATTAAGCAGGGAATAGCAGCCATCTTACAACAGAGCCAGAGGGCTGCTTCAGTTCAATCTGAGAGTCCCTTGCCTGCAGAACTGCATCAATTGGCCCATGCCTCAGGGGAATTTGGGCTCATGCAGGAACCATACTCCCCTGCTTCCTCCAATCAGTCACCATCTGAGAAAGAGACACACAGAGATATAGAACTGTCAGAGGATGAAGGCTTAACACCTGATCAACCAGCCTTTGCTGGTCTTTTTCATCCATCATTATTCAAATCTTTGCTTTTCAAACCTAAGAACATTGCACGCCTGGGAACCCATTTCTCAACTCCAGATGCAACATCAGAATCCACTGATGCTACGGACTCACTGTTCTCTGAACCAACCACAGAGGCCGAACTAGTCCCTTCACCCAGGCTGTTATTCAGAGGCAGTGGACCTCTCCAGGGGCAGGGGCAAATCCCAGCAGTCTGGACAAGAGATATTATAATATGGATCCAGACCTATCTAAGGCACTTAAGGTGCCTGTGGTGGATGACCCGATGGTGGCATTAGCTGCACCTTCTGTGATGGCAGATTTGCTGGAGGAGCCCCTCTGGCCTGAGGACAAATAGGTGGAGCAATTACTTAGGAAGGTCCATCAGGCGACTGCCTGGGCAGTTAAAGCATCCATAGCAGCCTCTTTTTTTAACAGGGCCTCCCTGCTCTGGCTGTGACAGCTGCAGGATAGGATTCCCGCTGGAGACACAAGATCCCATGAAGATGTTAACAAATTAGCAGCAGCTCTGGAATTCTCTGCAGATGTCATGTTCATCATGGCAAGGTTCATGTCTAAGGCCATCGCTCTTTAGTGGATACTCGAAGACTCCTGTGGTTCCGCCAGTGGCAAGTGGATGCCAAACATAAGTGGAAACTGGCCTTTGCCCTGTTTTCAGGGGAGAGCTTATTTGGAGACTCCTTGGATCCGATCTTAGTTAAGTCCAGAGACAAACGTAAGATACTGCCATACCTATCCAGGCGAGTGGATTGCCACCCACTGCCTAATTTTTGCAGCCTGTCCTTTCGTGGGATCGGACAGTGGGTTTGGATCACCACGTTCCCAGTGGCACTTCTTTCAGAGACAGGATCAGCAGCTGGACAGATCGGGAAGGAATAGGCAGTTTTCCCCTAAGCAGCCCTTTCATGGGGGAGAAAGTCGTTCATTAAGTAACTGCACCACCAAACCTTCCATTGGGGGAAGCCTGGCATTCTTTGCCAGCCATCACTATGGATGCCTGGGTCCAGTCAGGCCTATCCCTAGAGTTCCTCTCCACACCCCCGAGGTTTTTCATTCGTTGCTCTGTTTCAAGGTACCCAGCAAAGAAGGTCCTCATGGAAACTGCTATTCAACATCTGTTGGACATCCACGCGATCAACAGGGGTTGGGATTCTATTCCATTCTCTTTGTGATTCCAAAGACCTTGGGGGTGGGGGCGCAAGGCAATTCTGGACCTGAAAAGGCTAAACACCTTATTATCTACAGGTGGTTCAGTTACTCCTGTCCATCTTGGACGGTGTTAGAAAGGGCAATTTCTTCACCTCCATTGACTTAACCTGCATGTTCCAACTTACAGGAGAATAGACAATATCTCTGTTTTCATTACACTGTCCAACATTATCAGTATAGAGCCCCGCCCTTCGGCCTAGGACGTTCACGAAACTGTTAGCCACCTTAGTGGCACATCTCTGAGCTCTGCCCATGCATGTCCAGTGTTACCTGGAAGATATCCTGATGCAGTCCTCCTCTGGCCCCCAGGCAAGAGAGGACTTTGGGACAACCGTCCAGGTACTCCAAGACTACGAGTTCTCCATAAATGTACCTAAGAGCCATTTGTCACCAACAAATCAATTACTTCATTTAGGTGCAGTAATAGACACCATCGTGTGCAAGGTCTACCTCTCCCTGTCCCTCAGACGAGTATAAGAGGATTAGTAAGTTAGTAAGTCACTACAGAATGTACAGTACCCCTGGCCCTTCTCTTGAAGCTCCTGGGCAAGATGGTGTCATGTATTTCTATTGTGCCTTGGGCACGCCTGCATGCTAGGTAAGGTGGTTTCTCCTGCCTTACCAAAGGAAAAGGTTGGTCGCTTAAGGAGAGTCTTTGGATGCGGATTCTCTCCTGCCCTAAAGATCCGGCCATCGCCTTACCATGTTTTACCCCCCAGCAGCTCTTCAGCCAAGCGGGGAAGGCATAAGCTCCATCCCAAAGCGGCAGGAAGTGAAGGCTGCCTTACGTGCAAATGTGGCATGAAGGCAGGTATAGGGCCACTTTGCTCCTGCATTAAGGCTCCGGCAATCCTCCTTCTCCTCTCATGCGGTGGAGGGAGGCACGGCAAGGCGATGGCCAGAGTCTTAGTGCAGAAGCGAAGTGGTCCTGTACCTGTCTTCGCACCACACTTGCGCGTAAGGCAGCCTTCGCTTCCTGCTGCTTCGAGATGGAGCTTACGGCCTCCCCGTTCAGCCAAAGAGCTGCGAGGGGTGGGGTGGGGGTGAGGGAACACGGTAAGATGATGGCTGAATCTTTAGGGCAGGAGAGGAACCGTGTCCTTTTGCCTCCAGTTAAGACCCTCAAGTGAGCGACGCCTGCCCTGGGGCACCTTTGGTGCACTTTGGCATCTCCTTGTGCGCACGCACCCTCCTGGCCCTGCCACAGCTAGCCAGGGGGTCGCCCAAAGGAAACCTCTGCCTTGGCTGATGATCATTCCTCAGCAGAGAGAGAGAGAAGAGGAGAGAGTGGAAGAAAGAGAGCAATGAGAGTGGGAGGGAGAAAGATAGAGGGAAGGAAGGGAGAGAGGGAGAAAGAGATGGGGAGAGGGAGAGAGAAAGATGAGAGGGAAGGAAGGAGAGGGAGAGAAAAAGAGATCAGAGAGGGGGAGGAAGGGAGAGGGGGAGATAGAGAGGGAGAAAGAGAGATGAGAGGGAGGGAGAAAGATGGAGAGAGAGAGAGAAATATACCTGTTTCCCATAGAAAAGAAAAC
>JANHFT010005524.1:23433-36724 GCA_032467955.1 Pseudoxenodon macrops
AGGGAAGCCTGCTGAGAGCAAAAACTAACTCCCCCCTCCCACCCCTCTTGTTTTTGGCTTGGCAGCACGGGGTGAGCAAGCGGCGACGGGGGGAGGGACCGGTTCAGGGGCGTGACCAGCCAGCCAGCTTACCGGTACGACAAACCAGGCCACATGTCCGGTAACGGTTCTACCAAACCAGACCGAACCGGGAGCATTTCACCCCTGAGATAGGGGCATCAGCAGCAAACCACAATTTCATCAAAATAACAAAATGTAGGCTGTGAAATCATGACACAAATATATAAGGAGTAGGGTATGTAACACAATACTGCAATACGTGTGTCACTACTGCACATGCAAGTAGACCTTTTCTCCTGTTGCTACAACTAGTGCAGTTACTACTGCAGTAACTGAATGAGACAACCACTTTTAACAAACTTTATAAGAAATGAAAAGAAAAGAAAAGATACTAAATCAGGATAAGGGAAAAAGAAAGAGCAGTAGTTGGCTTGAATGCAGGAGCCAGAAAATGGGATGAAGTAACAGTTCCCACCGGTAAAGAAAGTAAAGCCATCATATCTGCAGAATCTCAGCAATCTAGAGGAAAATGCCAGTTTTGCTACTTTTTCAATTAAACCAGAGTGGAGTAAGAAACAAATAAACTCAGACACTAGAACAGGTGAGATCTGATATATGGCATTCCTAAATCACATTGGCTGATGATGCAACTTCCAGCTGATACAAAGATTTGCATTTTGGAATGATTAAAAGAAAGGTGATGCAGGTGACCCTTAAGTTCTGATGACCTAGGCTAGTCCCTATTTGGTTTCATCTTAAGCCAGCCCTGCTAGTCAGAACTGATTTTGGTGTAAGTTCTGGGACCTGGGTCATCGAGATCAGAGGACTCTATGTGATTGTTTGGCTTCCTGAATAATTCTTCTTAAATCTGATTATGTCACAGGATCTTCTTGGCTGTGACACCCTTATTCACCCATGCTGTTACATTTTAAACAACAACTAAAACTATAGAATCTCTTCAATAAGACAGGTGCAGGCAACATGATATCAGACTATCTGCAACTCATCAAAACGCTGTCTAAAATAGAATAGAATAAAGAGTTGGAAGGGACCTTGGAGGTCTTCTAGTCACTCCCTGCTTAGGCAGGAAACCACTTCAGATAAATGGTTATCTAAGCCTCCCACCCTTGCTCCAAATCAAGATATTGTAACAAGAACTGGGGGACCTAATGCCCAAATCATTGGATAAGCTTACACCTGGCATTTGAAAATTAGTCAACCTTTTTCCTAGGATTATGCTGTTCTTTCATTCATGCTTCTAGTGTCATAACTTTCTGCCCTGAATTGTTTGGAGACATCGGTGGTATATTAAAGTAGCAATAATAACAGTAATAATAAATAATGTATTGATTTTCATTTCTGCCTGGGCAAGATTTCAGTGGCTGCTACTTAACACCCAGAAGCAATATTTTGAAAATGTCATGATAGAACCAAGCCTGAAAATGTAGCTTACTTTATTCATTACTAAATTCAAAGTTGCCAACATCATGTATTTTGGCATGAGCGTCGATGCATTCCTTTTACTTCCTATTGGCTGGGAGCTACACCGGACAATGTGGGTAGGGCACTGCATAAGCTTCTTTCTACTGTGACATCCACTTGCTGCAGCCAGCCTGGCTTCCTTCTACCATGACGTCTCCCATCCTGACCTAGCAAGTCACTAATTCTGACCCAGCAGCCGTACTTTGTAAAAAGTAAATCAATAGTAGCTGTGCCAGTTGGAAGCCTCCAGACAATGTTATCTCTTTGCTTTGCTTCTGGCATGATGACGGAAAATGCCAATTATATACACGTGGGATTTTGTTTTTAAATAGCCATAGGTCACTGGTTTAATTGTTACCAGACAACCTATTGTTTCTCATCTATCTGCACTTGTAAGAATTTTTGGTCAAAATCTGTGATTGCAGGTCCAAGGGGTAACTGAATGGTGCGCTTTCAAAATGCAGGAATTAGGCTTACACAGTTCTTGTTGCTGATAGTGGTAGAGATGCCTTTTCTTTTTAGGTTTTTTGATTTCCTAACGTCAACAAAGAGTGATTTCCCCCAAAAGATTCCCACTTTCCCAGGGAGAAAAAGGTAAATTGAAGATCTAGGAAAACACTGGATTTTGCAGTGTGATCTTGGGATCTGCTTTCCTCTCAGTTAAGGCAAATTGAACTGCCTTAAACTAGATTAAAAAACAAACAAACAGAACTAGCCATAATTTTGGAAGAGAAAGCAAGCTTCCTCTTAGCAATGAGAAGCGGGACACCCCCTCCCCCTAAATTCAGCAAGGTCAACTTATCACATTGTGAACCAAGTCATATAACACATTTCCACTTAGAGAAGCCCCTGCGCTGAGACAGTGAAGTCCAAAGGATTTTAAATTACTGTATTTGCATCCTCACTAGATGAAGACAGTCATTCTTCCCTCATAGTGGCCAAATGTCTTACTTTATAATAAGACCTACATTTAAAGACTTTCGAGCTTTCTTACTTGAAAGTATCTATCCTTCAGCCAAACCTGACTGAACTAAAAACTAAGCAACTGCAAACAGGCAATTAAAACAAAAATTGGTTAGTCCCTGGATGGGAGACTACTAGGAACCCTAGATCTGTAGACCTGACTAGAAAGTGGTAAACAAAATCCCCGAAGAATATTACTTTTATACTGGTGCAAGGAAAAATAATAATCGGAAAGTTACTTGACACAAATAACATTTTCTTTTATTTATCTTTGTTTGAAGGGCTGTCCAGCAAGTTTTGTTTGCAATTTATTGACAAATAGGTGTGCTACGTACATTTAATTGGAGAGAAAAGCTGTTAGACTAAGTAGGAGTTATATCCAAGTCCACATGCAGTGAATGGCATACGTCTCTTCAATATGTGAACCATACAAATTCCCCGCATTATATCATTACTATTGGTGCATATACCCTGCAATATTAAGTAAACATTGTTCAGTGTAAAGCCAAAGGCAAAAAGATACAGGAGACAATGATAATGACTTAAACATAATAAAAAGGGGGGGGAAAGGAGAGAGAGAGAGAGAGACAGAGATTTATTTGTCAAAGCTTTTCTCCTTTCAACTACCTTCTCATTTCTTTTTTGAAATTAGCAAATTATGCTTATCAAAGGAAAGAAGGTAAAGAGAAATCTG
Source organism: Pseudoxenodon macrops (assembly GCA_032467955.1). Taxonomy (NCBI): domain Eukaryota; kingdom Metazoa; phylum Chordata; class Lepidosauria; order Squamata; family Pseudoxenodontidae; genus Pseudoxenodon; species Pseudoxenodon macrops. The sequence goes on from JANHFT010005524.1 coordinate 26,633, forward strand.
AAAGGCAGTGGGGGGAAAGCTTTATTAATACGGTGGCATGAAAAGCTGTTGAGCCCCTTAGAAATGTACATGGCCAATTATCAAAAAAAATAATATAAGAGATGCAGAAAGAAAGGTCTGTCTAATAAGTATGAATCGTGGGCCGTTTAGAACATCAGTGTTAAAGCATTAGAGTTAAATGGAAAAGTAAAAAGGGGCTGATGGTTTTAACTATTTCACAGGAGGACAAGAGGTTGATACTGATAAGACAAGCAGTATAGTGAAGTTAATTATCTACGGCCCATGGTGCACAAAGCTGTTTGAGCTGGTGATTAATAGAGATAAACCATTCAAACACCACATTTCTAAGGTGAATGAAGATGGCAGAGGAACTGCAGCTGCAGCATATTAAGTACGTTGACAGCAGCGGGCTCTGAGTGCCTTAGGAAGACCTCCTTCCCACTGATCACTTCCAATCGGGATCCCTTTCCCCCTGCCCCAACTGAAGAAAGATTTAGTAAGGAGGGGGCTAGGCTAGATCCCTCTCGGTGCAAACAGGTGCTTGCTAAATCTAAAGACTTGCCAGCAAAAATGCAACTGTACAACTACACACAGCGTTTTCTTTTGGCGGTTTATTATTTTTTTTCCAGACTAGCACACTAGCAGAGTATAGTTCAGGCATGTAAGTATAGCCAAAGAGATGGCCAAGCATGTGGTAGAAACGGCTTTTGAGTGCATTTGTTGCTATCGTTGTTATTGCGTTGTCCCTTCATATCCAATGAATATGACAGTCTTTAGACTCTATATTTTCTGATAATTGGGAGTTCTAACCTAGAATCATGGGGGCATCATGGGAGCATCAGCACGATTTGTAGAAAGAGCCAAGAAAGTGCCGTCAGCGGTATCAAGTTCAGTAAATTGAAAATTTCCAAATACTTGGTGAATCTATTATTGTGGTAGATCACACAGTCAGTCAGGTGTTTTAGAGTGGATTAGGCATTTTTGTCCACCCATTGAGTCCTTCCCAAGGACCAGGAATAGGCAGATGTTGTTGTTTGATAGGGTTAAAAGGTAGCATTGCAGAATGCAATCTGTTCTAAGTAAAGCTGCATTTTATAATTGGTGGTGAATTTATCACTGCTGATGGTGTTCAAGTAGTACGCCAGATGTTTTGGGATTGCACCCAAGGTATCTATTATGATTGGTCCTATATTTGCTTTCTTTTGCCGCAGTTATTCTACTTCTATTTGCAGGTCATTGTATTTTGTGATTTTTCTCCTGTTCCTTCTCTTCTCTTCTGTTGTCTCCAGGTACTGCAACATCCATTATCCAGATTTTTTTGTCTTTGTCATTGACAGTTGTTTAGTCTGGGATGTAAAGTTGCAGGTGTTTGTCTGTCTGAATTCTAAAGTCCCAGAGCACTTTGGTTTCTTCATTTTCTATTACTTTGTGTAATCTATGCTCCCACCGGTTCTTGCTTGCAGGAAAGTGGTATTTCTTGCAAATATTCCGATGCAGCATTGTTGCTACTTTGTCACGCTATTGTTTGTAATCAGTCTGTGTGATCTTCTTGAAGCAGCTGACTAAGTGGTCTCCTGTTTCTTCATTTTCTTTGCACAGACAGAATTTGCTATATCTCTTGTTGTCTTCTCAGTTATGACTTTGCATGCATTTGTTCTTAAAGCGTGGTCTTTAAGAATTAGACAGTCAGAATTAGTCCCTCCGTCTCTTTCTTCAACTTTCCTGTACTTAGCCTTTGCCAGGTCTTGTTCTTATCTAATTTGTCTGCTATTTCTTTTTATGTAGTGACCATGTAATACTTTGTCCTCCCATATCTCTTTTCTATTCTTCATTTGGTCTTTCTTATCCACCAGTTTGGTCCCTCTGGTATTCAATAAACTTTCATGATGTACTTCATGAAGCACTTTTTTCACTGTCCTTCAGATATTCTTCCAATGTCCTCTTCAACTATCTGTTGCATTTGCAACATTCCACACCCACCTATACTTCTTGGTAAATATAGTCTGTCAACATTGCAGAAGTTCATGATTCATTACCATTATTTATGGTATTAAAAGTCCTGGTCTTCCTATCCAGGACTTTTAATTCTTCCTGAGCCCAAGTCCATTATTCCAGCTGGGCAATTTCATCTAATGGCTGGAATTGCCCAGATGTTAATTGATGGTATTTCTGCAATGGAGTTTGGACTTTAAAAACATCTTCACTCTTCTGCTGCATTCACTGATAACCTTCTTTTGACATGAGTGTGCTTGATGTTGTCAGCTCGGAGAATGCCCATTTGTAGTGATTATCTTCAACCACACTCTTGATATTATTTCCATAGGGCATCTTGATTCCTTCAGTTTTCACTATTTCCCTCCTGTTGATGGTGAAGGTGGCACATGAATCCAATCCAAACTCACCTGTAATATCTTGGCTGTATATTCAAAGAGTGTTAAGCAGTGATTTTATTTCAACTATGTAAAGATCAACTATGTAAAGGTGGGCCGATAACCTGACAGATGTTTCTGATGTTTGATAGCCATGGTCTGACTTGTTTAGTATTGTTGGCAGAGGAATCAATGCAATAACAAACAGTAGTGGTGACAGTGAGTCTCCTTGAAAGATTCCTTTCTTGATATTAACCTCTCCCAGTCTATAACCATTGACCAGCAACTGTGTTTTCCATTGTGTCATTGATCTTTGCACAAAGCTTCTGATATTTCTATTGACTCCTGTTATTTCTAGGCATTTGATTATCCAGTGATGTGGCAGGGATTCAAATGCCTTCTTGTAATCAATCCAAGTTACATTGAAGTTGGTCTTCCTCCTCTTGCAGTTTTCCACAATCATCTTGTCAATTAGAAGCAGATCATTTGTTCCTCTGCTGTTTGGGCAGTTCCCTATCTGCTCAGATGGAAAGAGCTTGTTTTCAATTAGATGCTGTTGGACTGCACCAGCTATCACATCAGTTATCAATTTGAAAGTTATTTGTAAGCAGATATTTGGCATGTAGTTGCCTGGTACTGCCCCTTTTGTTGGATCTTTTCTTATCAGGTAGGTTTCGCCAGATGTTAGCCAATCTTCAATTTCATCTCCTTGCAATATGTTGTTAAACTGCTGGGCAATGAGTGGGTGCAGACCAGGGAGATGTTCCAACAAAAAAAAATGTGGTTTATCTTCATGTGATACTGACCAGTTCTTGATTTTTCTTGTCCTTTTTTCTCGGAAACATTTCTGATTCAGCTGAAAGTGGAGATTCTATTTGCAGTGTGCAATTCAAGCTTTGTGTTGATTGATTTTCTTAGCTATGGCTGGTGGGTTTTTTTTTCTTGGTTTTTTTTTTACTTTGTTATTTCCAGGACTTCTTTGATTTTCCTTTTCTCGAGGTGATATTTCTTGATCATATATTCTTTGTTTTCTTTTTCTTTGGTGTCTGTTTTAGCTTGCTTGCATCTGATGTTAACATACTTCCATTTTGGTTATTCGGTTTTTTTTAATTTCTTTGTTGACTTTGCATCCAAATTATAACTGCTGCTGTGCTGTTCATCAGTTGGTCCGTTTCTTGCAATGGACTAGTGCTTATATTTCATATTACAGTATTGCCATCTTTTAATACTCATGAAATGGGCAGCTATAAAAATCTGATTGATAAATAAATAAACAATACTTTGCTAGCTGATTTTTGTTCAATTCAACACTGCTGTTTTGTGCTGTTCTAGATAGTCAGTTATTTTTCTTTTAGTTCCTCTTGTTTTCAGTCAGAGGTCTTTGTTCTTTCTGAGAAGTATTATTATTTTGAAGCATTCTTGTTAGTTAGTTTAGCGAACATAAATAATTGTAGGTACAAGAAAGTAGGGAAATTAACATTTCTTTTCCTGTGCAAACAAACAACTTTTGGGATTAACTTCAAATATCACTGATATTTATCCAGTGATGGTTAGATATTTGTTATGAATTCTAGATATAGAACTTCTGTAAGACTCTTCTACTACAATAACTTTACTAAGCTATTTGCTTGTCCTGAATTCTAGATATTGGTTCATCATTCTGTCATTATACATGAGTTTGCCATTATATAAGATTGTGCCATTATATATAATTCTGGAGTGTGACTCTGATTGTTCTTCTGAGCAATCACTTTGTGTTTGTACCCGAACGTCTTAGATAGATTCCCTATTATGTAGGGCAAGCAAGAAAAGCAGAACAAAATATGTGTAGACGAATGTAACAAGGTACGTCTAGTGAAAAGAAGGACTAGAGAAGACATACTAGCGGTGTTCCAATATTTGAAGGGCTGCCACAAATTAGTGAGGGTCAAACATATTGTCCAAAGCACCAGAAGGCAAGACAAGAAGCAATGGATGGAAACTAACCAAGGAGAGAAGCAACCTAGGACTAAGAAGACATTTTCGAACAGTGAGAACAATCAACCAGTGGAACAGCTTGCCTCCAGAAGTTGTGGATGCTCCATTACTGGAGGTTTTTAAGAAGAAACTGAACAGCCGTTTGTCTGAAATGGTATAGGTTTCTCCTACTTGATCGGGAGTTGGACTATAAGACCTCCAAGGTCTCTTCTATCTCTGATGTTCTATTTCTGTGTTTTAAAATGGATAACTAAATTCACCTTTGTCAAAGACAGTAGGTCTATATTCTAGCTCTACTACACTTTTCTGAGTTTTTTTTCAGTTGAAATGATTTGTAGAATCAGATACTTCATTGTAGGCTGTGTTATTTATTTATTTTTAGAAAGCACTGCACTCAAGTAGTAGAATTTAGGGACTATAGGAAAGAAAAACTGACTAAATCACATTGCGGGGAAGAGATCAGATAGAGATTTTATTTTATATTCTGATGGAATGAACAAGCAAGGAAGTAAAGAGAATGTTTTACTGCTGGATTTGGAGCTAGGGAGTAGAGATGTGACAGAAAATACAGTCAATTCATTCCCTTCATTTTTTCAAAGCAGATATAGTTGACCCCCCCTCCCCTTCAGGTTAACTGTGTTTGAACCTGGCAGATAAGGCTGAAAGAAACGAACACAAATACTAGATGAACAGATAGATCCTGACTATACAGAATTTGAGGCCAAGGATTCAGAAGGCAGTGTTGTATTTGAACATTTAGGACTCTTCTCAAAACCTCAGCAATAGGTATTCAGATGTCTCCTAAAATATTTCAGATGTTTCACTGTATTACTTTTTTCTTTTTGATTACTTCTATTAAACTGAATTTGCTGTTGCTCTTTCCCAATAGCTCAAAAATGGTATACAATAAATAACAAAGAAATAAGATGAAATGAACAGAAGCTCTTTAAAATCTGAACGGATGTCCTCTAGAAATTTTGGACAGCAATTCTTATAAGACTTGATCTATAAGTCCAGTAAACTGGAGACATCTCAAGTTCAAAAGCATCTGGAGAATATCTGGTTGAATAACTTTATAAAAAAATATAAACAGAATCTTTAGTAGAACCTGAAAATTGTGCGTATTTGAGTCGTGCACCAAACCTTAGTGCATGTGCATCAAAATGAAATTGTTATCAAGCAAAGAAAAATTAATAAAGAAATAATCCATTAAATATTTCATGAAGAGACAGAATCCCATAATTTGGGTGGTGGGATGGTGGGACTTGGAATGATCCTCCCACAAAGCATCTCCTCAGACACTTATGAAAGCATGGGTCATTAAATGGAAGAGACCTTGGAAGACTTCTAGTCCAACTTCTTGTCCAAGGCAGGAGTTCTCATACCATTCTGTTGTCCAATATTTTCTTATGTTTCAAAAGACATGACTGATTCTTCAAAAAGGATGATTTCTCCCAAAGCAGGCCTTTAGAATAGTTTTTTCTATGTATCCAAAGCATCTTTGTATTATTTCAGCCTTGGTGAATTGTTTCAGATTGCTATCTATTTGTTGTGATGTACAATATGTTATATGGGAAAAGTCAGTGTCTCTGTTTCTCATATACAGGTGATAGACCACGATTAAATTTTTTTAAAAAGCTTAACAAACAAGTTGGACAAGAAGCATCCAACCAAAGACAATGAAAGAAGAACCAGGAGAAGTCTGTCATTCTCAGTGCCAAATCTCAAAGTCTTATACTTTTTCTGAAAATTGGTTAAAAAACAGAACCACAATCCAAATAGTTTTGGAAATATTTAATTTAGTTCTGGGTATTAATTTTGCTTTTTCCACAGAGGACCAAATTCTAAATAAATCCAAACAAGCTTGTTTTCACTTTTGTCATAAGCGATGCCTGTTGTCCCATAAGGTTCTGTATATAGACATTACTCCATCCAATTAAGATGTCACTTTTGAAATTACGGACTTATCTCCCTCACTTTGCTCTCTCCATCAGTGTCATGTTTCTGTTGGCATTAAACAAATGGATTTGAATGGCCAGACACAACAACATTAAGGGGTCTGTTACAAGAGGATAATGGTGTAAAAGTTATTTGTCTCTGGTTAATTGATAGTGTCAAGTGCCTATAATGTACCTGAGCAAGGTCAAGGGTGCGTCGGGCACTAACCTTATAAACTAGATTGTTTCATCCATCTGAAAAGCAATGAGATATATGATGGTTTGACTGCAGGAAACCTGCACTAAAACTCTTATGTGGCATTATGGGGGCTCTTCTGAAGGGCGAAATGCTCAACAACTGTGCGCACATGTTATGTGCTATGCACATGCTATGCTATTGCATTTTGTCATGGATTAACATCTTTTCTTTCTGCTTAGCATAAGGGTACAGACCAAGTTATCTTAAAATGGGGTAATGCAATTTTCTTTAAAGGCTCAAGCAAACTTTAGTTTTTGCTGGACATTTGATTTTTAAAAAAATCTTCCGTTTTGATAAAGTGGATGTACAGGTGGTCCTCGAGTTATGACCACAATTGAGCCCAACATTCATGTTGCTAAGTGAAACATTTATTCAGTGAGTTTTTCTTGCCTTTTCTTGCCAGTGTTGTTAAGTGAATCATGGCTTGTGTTCAGTTCGTAACATGGTGGTTAAGTGAATCTGGATTCCCGGTTGATTTTGCTTGTGTCAGAAGGTCGCAAAAGCAAATCACAGGACCCCGGGACACTGCAACCGTCATAAATATGAACTGGTTGCTAGGCATCTGAATTTTGATCACGTGACAATGGGGATGCTGCAAGGGTTATAAGTGTGAAAAATGGTCATAAGTCACATTTTTCAGTGCCGTTGTAGCTTTTGAACAGTCACTAAATGAACTGTTATAAGTGAAGGACTATCTGCACTTTGGCTTGCTTGCACATTTTACAGCCATCATTTTTCATACAGCACCTGCGAAGAACAGGAGACAATAGCAGAGGTGAGTTCTGAATCTTATTACTTCCGGTTCACTCAGGGGCATGCTTTGCGCGTGCGCATGCGCAGTGTTTAAAAAAAACCTTCTGCATGTGCGCAGAAGCAAAAAACCAAAACCAGCTCAAGGGCGTGGCAGGCCCAGGTGGCTAATGGTTCTAGAGAACCGGGCAGCCAAGTTACTAACAGTTTGGTAGAACCAGACTGAACCATTAGGAACCCACCTCTGGACAATAGTAACAGGGGAGAGGGGGGGAAGGGCTTGCATAGATATTTAAAAAGCCTGGTTAAGGCAAGTTTCCTCCCTTTTTCAAGATTTTTTTCCCCGTGAAGAAACAACTTAAAGTTACAAACTTCAAGTTGTAAAGCACATACACAATTTTGAAATGACGGCTATATGTAAACAGCATTTGGAGTAGGGTTCAGTGAAATTGGGTAGGCGGCAGAAAAGTATGCAAATCACATAGTTCCTAATTTTGCAGAGTTATCAATAAAAGACATATAGAATTGGAATAGGGCCTAACACCATGATGGTGTCATCCAATCTGTGCTGATCAGCTTAACATGAAAGCCTCCTTTTGAATGTCTGGATGGTAATTGTAATGCAAACATAGACGCTAAGATTCACTCTCACATCCAATCTCTCAACAACAAGGCTCTTTTGCTATTCTATCTTGGGGTTTTAAAAAAACCTTCCAGACTGAATTCAAAGTGTTGATTTCTATCACATTAAAGCACCTTTAAAATTGCTCGGGTGGCTATGCCTTTGAGACTTAAGCTCTATAGATGCTTGAACGCACGAATACATTGTTCATAAGCTTTCCTTCTGGAGCTATTCTTCAGGAAAGCTACTGTTTCTGAAATTGTAGTATTTGGGGAAATGGATGCTAATTAAGTTCTTTAAAACACCATAACTTTTTGCACTCACCAAGAAGATTGCAAGTTGCCAACATATGGACCATTTCTGACTCTGGTAATCTATGGGTATTGTATGGTTTATGTTGCAATTCATTCCTCTTTCCTTTTCCCCTACAGACCTCAAGATAGCACATGCAGAAATCTTGATTTGTGTCCCACTAAAGCAGCGATCAGAGCCAAACTGACCTCACTTCAGAAAGGCCTGAGAGCCACAGGCTAAGCCAGGATCATTTTCCAGGAATTGTAGTTTCCTCTGCATCTTCAAAATTATGAACACTCTCCCTGTGAACAGTCTCAAGTTGTCTTTTACAATCAACACTGCTTCTTGTGAGAGGAAGGGAAAACATGGAAAGTCAAAGGCCAGAATTGTTTCATGCAAGCACCCTCTGGATTACTTCATTTCTGTGTGTTGAAACCAATTTGCTGCATTAGGCTTCTTCTATCTTTTGCATGTCCACATCACCAGAAATGGTTTTTCTTTTAAAGAAACCAAAGAGACTCATCACTCTTTCCCACAGGATAAAAACATGGTTAAATACTCACTGTAAAAAAACCATTATGTGATGCGCTGGCCAAATGATACACTAATACTCTGGATGTAAGTGCTTTTTTGGCTGCTACTCAAAGGAGCAAAAATCACATCGTTTTCTAGTGATAAGATTACACAAAAGAAAGCAAAATATACAAACTGGGAGGGTGATAAATATTGTACAATAAATGGGGAGAAACCCAGGATTCTTGTTTTTACACTCTGCACATTTTATGGTGGTTTTCTATAATTCAATGCAATGGTGCCAATAACTTGTATTCTTGGGTATGCACCCCCAACCCCAGTCAGAAAAAAACTGACAAGAACAAGGTTTTGAAAGATTCCTTTCCTGGAACTTCTTTTGTCAGCTGTTTTATTCTCTTTCAAGTGAGCTTTGGAAAAGGAAGCGAAAGGACAGTAGAGTTGTGTCTTCTCTGCAGATGCAAAAAAACTTCTCAAGTGCAGCTTCACTACCTCTGGTGGTGGAAGAGGAAGGGAACTACTCCAACACATCTGGAAGGCACCCTGTTGCTAGAGACCCAGTAAGGGAGGGAAGGAAGGAAGAGGGGACAAGAAAAATTCCTTACTTATCTGTGAATTATTCTCACCAAAGAGTGAATTCCAATACTTGATCCAAGCTTGTTTCCCACCTAACAAAAGAAGGCAACTTGAAGAAGTTTACAGACCAAATTGCATGTTGTATTGGATGAGAAAAAGAGGCATTACAGAACATTGGTCTGCATCAGAAGCTTTCTCTCTTAAAATGTCATTTTGTTTGATTTATTTTTGCAGGATTTTTAATGTTGTTGTTGTTGCTGACAACCAGAATCGTATGAACAGCTAACCGCTTAGCACTCAAAGACCTTCTTTTTCGATATAGGCCACATCTGAAAGGTGTGCTCTCTGTTGTGGTTCACCGGCAGACTGCGGAGCTGGCAGATGAGTCAGACAGTGGAGAGGAATATGGGTCAGCTCTGGAGTCTAGGGAAGGCTCAGACAGGGTCTGTGCATCAGAGGCAGAGATGGGGCCAGAGCAATCTGAGAGTTGTGTGCCAGAGCCTGCGGGGTCTGATAGCAGCGATGCAGAGGGACAAGGGGTGCCAGTACCTAATGTGCGAATGCACAGAGCTGCTAGAAGACAAGAGCAGTTGCAAAGGAAAAGGGCTACTCAGGAGTAAGGCTGGGAAGGGTTGGACCCTCCCAGAAGACTTAAAGGAAGAGCTACTGGTTGTATGAGTTGCAAGAAGCAACTCATTCAGAACTCGTTTGAAATCATCTCGCAGCTCCACATGTGACTCTGACTTCTGGTTTGGTTTTGAATTTTCTTGCTTAGTT
>JANHFT010005524.1:54343-67093 GCA_032467955.1 Pseudoxenodon macrops
ATATACTCTTCTTTACCATCTATTCCTTTTATTCTAAAAATTACCGTACATATATGTCTACTTACATTATTTATATATATATATATATATATATATATATTGTATCTGTATGTGTATGTGTGTATACATATATACATATATATGTGTGTATACATATACATACACACACACATATACACAGATATATATATGAAAAATTTGTCAGCTGCAATAGACATAAAGGACTATAACACAGTGATAGAACATGTGGCCTATAGGCTATAGATGGGAGGTTTATTCTTTGGCTTCTCCAGGCTAAACTGGGAAATTTTTCTATCTGAATCCTGGGCATCTGCTGCTGTTTTGAATCAGGGCACCTTGTACTGAACTCAATGGAACAATGGTATAAAAGCAGTTTGCTCTATTTTTATGTTATGAATCAGAAATATTTCCTATTTGGCACTATGCTGCCAAACCAAAGCAAATTGATATGATGTACAGTATAAATCAATGCACCATAAATGGCAAAGATTGCACATTCTGAAATGCATGTTCCTCAACATGTGAGTGGCACAAGGCAACTTGTGCACCATCTAACAGGGAAGGTAACCTTCCACCCAAGAAGAAAATGGGTGTATTAGAAGATACAAATTTTGAGCAACCACAGCAAAGGCAATGGAGCAAGAAACCCCACCCTTCCTGTCCTTCTGCTTATGGTCGGGTCCCATTCTCCCAAACTACAATGCAAAACATAGCATAGCATAGCACAGCACAGCACAGCACAGCATAGCACAGGGGTGTCAAACTCAAGGCCCAGGGGCCAGATGCAGCCTGTGGGGTGCTTAGATCTGGACTGCAGGGCCACCCTGGAAACAGCAAAGAATTGGCCCGCGATGCCTCTGCCAGCGAAAATGGAGCTCGGGAGGGTTGCCCTCCCAAGTTCCGTTTTTGCTGGCAGAGTGTTGCAGGAGGCAGTCACAGCTGAAAATAGAGCTCAGGAGCCATTTTCACTGGCCGGGCGTTCGGGCCACCACAGATGTTCCAACACGAATGACGTTAAGATGGCCATGCCCACCCTGGCCATGTCCACCCCAGCCCCCTGAGATCAAACACAACCCTAATGCTCAATGAAATCGAGTTTGATACCTTTGGCATAGCATATGGATTATGCTATTGTTATATTACAGTACGTCTTCTTAGCATTTCACTCTGAAGTTGCATAGAGCAATGAATAGAAGTGTTGTTTTTTTTTAAACTAATATCCTGGGCAATAATTATCCAGTACTTTTCATGGTTGAGTGGAAATATAAATCTCGGTAATTATTTGGCCACTGAAAGATATTTATTTTTAAAATAATATATCAATAGTTTAAAGAGGTTTATGGGATCCATTGAAGGATTCCACCCAGATATCCATGTCTGCTGTATAAATTCTCTTTATAGTAGACCATGCTCTCACTTTGAAACAGCTAGAGCTGGATGTGCCACACAGTTGCCTCCTTTCAGATTGGTATCATTTGAATCTAGGACCTTTTGCCAGGTGTAATGGAAAGCACACAAATTTCAGATTGATGAGGATCAGTTCAGAGGAACTCTCACATTCTTCCTCCCATTGATTACTAATACAGTGAAATTTGCCTCAGACATTTCAAGGTTCTTTCTTTCTCTCCCTGTATTTAATATTAGCTGGAGTCAGCCCTTTGCACCCAGTTAATCAAACCTAAATAAAAAAAAATTAATTCAGAATTCTTCATTGGTCAGCATTCTTTTGAATGAATGCATGTTTCCTTTTCTGCAAGATTCTACTATGGGAACCAATTAGGCCCAGATAAAGTGGGGAAGGGTTGTATTTAAATAAGATGAAGCAGAAATAGTCTTTCAAGGCATCTGTGCAATCTGAAACTCTCCTTTAAAAATCAAACTCATGCACTGATGAAAAGTGATGTGGTTGCTCTTATCAGGCATGATAATTACAAAAATCTCTTTTTAAAGTGTCTGTAATATAAATGGCACTAGAGCATGACTTTCTTATCAATTATATAATGTTTCAAAGTCTTCCTTTGCCTTGGATTCTGTGTATTATGCCAAGAATGTGCCATCATTTTATGGCATTATATTTCAGAATGTCTTATTTGAAAGCATGAGACATAAGAACAGAAATTTACTCATTGCATACAAGGATGGTGACACATATTTAAAGTACATATTAAATTTGCCTTAATCCAAAGGATCATCTACATAGAACCAATGCTATTACAAAGTTGTAACACATTTGTGGATTTCTTAATGTGCTAGTAATACTGTATTTGCTGTTACTGTAAATTGATGAGATACTCAAACTGCAGGCTACCCCGATTCTAATTCACTTATTTAATTATAAAAAAACGAATCTAGAAATACAGGATGCTGCTCTGTGACAGTGCTGCTCAGTAGCTGAAGATGTGAAGGTATTTCAGTCTTTTCCCTTTTCCAAAACATCAATCAACACAACAGAAATGACACTCTTTGATCTAGTGGCAATTGTGCCAAGCAACACATCCCATTTATGTTCCATAGTACCTGTTGATACATGCAGGATTACATTCCAAAGAGCAAATTGCTACAAACTCAGCCTTTGCAGAGAGGTGGAGATTAGACAATCCCTTCACAACTGAAGACCTGATACTGAATCTTCCAGTTAGGCTTACTACTACCTTACTACTACTACTACTACTACTACTACTAAGTTAGTTAGCAAAATGTCCAGCAATAAACCCAAACTCTAGAAACACCCAGGGAAAAAAACTAAACTTTTTTTTTACCAATCACAGACTCAGACTGTAAAGGAAAAAAATGCATATAATACAAAGCACACTATAGCATACATAGTAAAAAGGCCTGTAATCGGGCTTAATCCACTTTACTGTCCACAATGCACAAATTCTACAGGCGAGAGATACAAACTTTGCGACAAAAAGATTTATTTGGGGATCATTATTTGTCAAAAGAAACTGCATATAGAATTCTTCTTTGACCTGAAAACAGATTAAGAAGAGGTGTTAGTAATTCATTGAGAGTGTCTTGGTAAAAAAATAAAGCAGACCGTGATCCTGTAATTCAGTACTTCCATCTTTACAAGAGCAAAGGCTTTCAGCAGAGAAGATTTTGCAGCATTTACCTTCCAGTATTGCTGACACTAAGATATTAAACCATAAGAGAGGGAAAAAGAAAATGTTATAAAAAAGCAGCTTTTGGTCTTCATAACAGCAGTTACAACTACATTTATATAAGTTCCCTTCTCTATTTAAACTTCAATAGTTAAAGACCTTCTGAAATTTATTGTTTGTAAATTGGGCCTGGTTTAATGCAGATTAAAATAAAATCTGTGTTGCTCCAAAGGGCAGCTTGCTATATTCTGTTTGTAATTCTATATGAAGACTCAAACATAGCTACTATTGCCTGCCCTTATTTCAGATGCACTGGTATTTCACTTGAGAATCCCAATTTTGTTAATTTGACATTTATATGACATTTCCAAGAGTAATAATATTTATCCAAGAAGATAAGATGCATCAGGCCTGAAAATGAGCTTTTAGTCAATAGCTGAACCTGGAGATATTGTTTCAATTTTTATAAGTTTATCTTCAAATGTAGAGTAATATTTGGCACATAGTTTGCTACCCACAATAATTTTCATACAAATCTAGCTTAAACCCTCTCTAGTTCCTCATAATTAACTCCTGCATTTGACTATGGTCCATACAGAATCTGTGCCGTATGGACCATAGTCCGTGGCTTCAAAAAAACTTTCAAAGTGGCTGGTATATATAAGGTTCCTCTGGAGAAAAAAAAGAACAGAAGGTTGCTATTGAACTTGAAACATTCAGAGTAACCTCGAGATGAGTAGGACACACTTCTCTGAATGATGGTAGATTAAACCCAAGTACTTCAAACAAGGGGTATGTTGTTCAATGTTGTATCCTTTAAAGATCCTCAGGAAAAAGAAGGGCATGAAGTAGTTTGTAGGCTCCTCAATTTAAGTGATATCAATGATTTTGGTGGATACCTAAGCCATAAGCCAAAATACATATTAAAGCAGAAAATATATATCTCTCTATGCACATATTTAGCTAGGTAAGGATGAGCAAGGAAATGGGAAACTATGTGCAACAGTAAATAAATGTTGACCAGGGTATGAATAGGGGAACTTAGGGTATGGAATCTTTAAATAGTTTTTAAAAGATAGCTAGCCAACCAGACAATTCGGTGTGATCATTAAGGAACCTGGCTAGAAAGCAGGAGATTCCGCCTTAGGCTATAAAGCCAACTGAGTGACTTTGGTCCTAGGAAGCAAGCAATGGTTAGTCACTTCTGGAATTTTGTCAAGAAAACTGCAGGGACTGTGTAGGAAGTCACCAAAGGTGGATTGAGAGATAGATAGAGATGGAGATGGAGATAGAGATAGAGATAGATAGATAGAGAGATAGAGAGAGAGAGAGAAAGAGAGAGAGAGAGAGAGAGAGAGAGAGATACTACAGTTGGTATACATCTTGTACAGGAGGCTCCCCATCTTCACTCTAAATTTGGGGGCTGCCATATGCTATGTCTCAACAAAATATAAATGGTCTAGTGGCCTAAGGTCACATTTGTGCCCTGCTCCTATGCCACTAGGAAATGTCCCTCTCAACATAGGAAGCAGTTGCTACCACACAGCGAAGCTATCCTTAGCCTCTCAATCCATCAGTAGGAATCTTCAGAAGAAATTTGCTTGCTATTTTTTTGAACAAGACAAGGCTTTTCATTAGATGGTCTGCCAATCATCAATGTTTTGCCCTCATAAGGAGACTCACAACAGCAATAATAAGAACCATTTAGGGGCTTTTGTGTGTGTGTCCCTTTCAAACTGGACTTGGGTGGCCCAGAGCCATTTGATCCTTTTAAAAAAATATCCTCCCTTGAGCCATTAACTCCTCAGTCCTATTCCTCCTGGGATGCGAACGCCTTAAACAGTCTTGGTGACGTCAAGGCGAGTGCTATTCAATTGTCCTAGTTATTATGAGTAGTTTATGTGCCACACCTCGGTTGTCAGGAAGTCACAGGGCATAAATCTCCACAGGGAGGGAAGGCAGTTTGCAGTTCACCAGATTCCTGAAGCTGCAGCAGACGACAGCAATGCAAACCAGTCGCCGTGGTTTAGAACTTCTTGTACAAATCTAATCCCCCTGACTGTGTTTTGCACAAAGCTTTTCAGATTCAGACCAGTAGCAGCCAGTTACTGTAAAGTAAACCTCGAATATCTCAGGGGCTTATTTGGAAATGCCAATCTCTTGAGAAAGCATATTATAGAAGAAGCAAAGGATAGAGTAGGAAAAGTAAAACTTGGTAACCCAGACATCAATTCATAAAGTTTCACCGTTCTAATCATGGGCAGAGAATGGGAAAGATGTTTGACTAGATTATCTCCAAGGTTCATTAGAAACCTATAACTCGATGGTGGAAGTGACTTTATTAAGAACGATATGAGAAGGGAGAAAAATCTGTATAACCCAGCTGATCATACCTCTAACTAACACTAACATCAAACGGTACTACGTAGAAAGCAGAAAGGTTCTACAGTAATCTCTATTATTCTTTCCACTATAATAGGAAAGAACCATGAGGTTACAGGCTATTCTACATGTAGACACACAAAATAATTCAGGCACAGGGTTTACAATTCAGTTCTTGTGAGCTCACAAAAGCAAGAGCATACCGACCCTGAACTTATTTAGGTGATTATCAAGCATTTATGGAGCTGATCCTGATTCTGCAGGGGGGGTATTAAGAAGATTCAGATTAGGTTGGCTCCCCTGCAATCACCAAGCTGCCAACTTTGGATTGCATAGCAATATTACAAAATAAATTTAAAGTGGGAACAAAACAGGAGTGATTATGGAAAGTCAAGGCTTAGGGACTCTGTCAAAGGCAGATCTGTGACGAGTTGCAGAATGGGACAACTCATCATAGCCAGCTTAGAAAAGGCACCACCGTCAGTTCACCACCACCAAATTGCCTCTGCCAATTCACCACTACCAAGTTGTTGCAGGACAACTCAATACAGCCAATTCACCACAAGGACAACTCACCACGGGCAGCTGGAGGGAGAGCCAGGTGGATGAGCAAAGTGCAGAGTGGTGGTGGCAACCAGGCATGCCCCATTTTCACACACACACCATGGGGAGATGGTGTTTGGGCCATTCAGCAGCAGCGGCGATTGTGAAAATGGAACACTTCTATTTTCTGCTGCCTCCCCATCAGTGCCCTGCCCACTGCCACTGCTACCAAACAGCCTATATACCACCACTGCCAATGAATGGTCAGAGCTCGATGCAATGGCAGAGGTAGTAGCAGGGGGTGTGAATATGGGAAGCCCCTGGCCACTGGCCACTCTACACAGCCACCCAGCCACCCATTCAGCTCTCCTTCTGGCTGCCACGGCAAATGGTCCCTGTAGCAAATTGGCCATGTTCAGTTGTCCTGTGATGATTTGGTGACAGAGATTTAGCAGAGGCAACTTAGCAGGAGTGAGCTGGTGGTGATGAGTTGGCAGAGGCGAGTTGGCCATGTTGAGCTGTCAGTGTTGAGCTTGTCTTGTCCTAGACCCAATGAATTGAGGACATAACCTTGTTTTGCTGGTGGACACTGGGAAATGGTGAAGGTTGAAACAAACAAAAATCCTTTATTGATCATCAGCTTCAACACTGTTTTTTTACAAAGTAATTTTAAAGACAAGAACTGTGGTTCAGATGGAAAGCATGTTTTTGCATACAAAAATAATTGGAGAGCTACACTTCATTTGAACTCAAACCAATAGTTGCTTGGTCTAGTATAATGTAGCTCTCAAAAATTCCCACGCTAGTAGCGCTCATAGTTTTCTATAGTAAGTGTCCATAATTTTGGCAATGGTGGAATGCCTCTGAGATAGCAATAGCACTTAGACTTATATACTGCTTCACAGTGCTTTACAGCCCTCTCTAAGCGGTTTATACAGTTAGCGTATTGCCGCCAACAATCTGGGTCCTCATTGTATCGATCTTGGAAGGATGGAAGGCTGAGTCAACCTTGAGCCTGGTGAGATTCAAACGGCCAAATTGCACTCAGCCGGCAGTCAGCAAAAGTAGCCTGCAGTACTGCACTCTAACCACTGTGCCACTGCGGCTCTTATCAGTGCAATCAGTGAAACCTTTCTTCTCCGAGAGTCAGGGTATTCCCAATGTTACATGCTACCTTTGCCCTGGGTTCATTCGTTTAAATAAGTTGAGTATAGTTATCCACTGTGGTTTGGTGAACATGTTCCACACTGCCCCCAAATCCTAATAAGAACTGCTAAGTTGTTATATGTGCCTTTATATGCGGGTATGCAAAGAGGGGATCAATTCAAATGACAAATGTTCAAATCATGGAATAATCTCTGCAAGAGATTTCCATGCTACAGAAACCGAATGTGTAGGTCATTTCTGCCCTAGTGACTTGTAACATCTCCATAGCATAACTCAACCATTACTGAAATGATATAAAGCTTATCCTCATTACTCTTATTCAGGCACAAGGATGGGTGGATGATTCTTAAAGATGTCAAAAATCATTAGGGTAGAAATGATCGAAGAATCTATGCTTTGATTTACACCATAAGTTGTGTACAGAAAGCTGCAGCTCAGAAGGCCATTCCTGTTCAGTGTACATTGCTCAGGAGATATACAGCACAGCAATAAAACGAAGGAAAGGGGTCTGCAGAGATTCTCAGTCATCCAGGTCATGGTTGTACCAAAGGTGCTTTTTCAGGAGGCAACTTGACTTTCTTGTTTTCTTTCTTTCTTTTGAAGACGTTTCGCTTCTCATCCAAGAAGCTTCTTCAGCTCTGACAGGATAGTGGGGAATGGAATGAAGGAAAGAAAGAAGAAAGTAATAATTCCAATATTTGCAATGAAAATCATGGTGTTGGGAGGAATGCCTGCCAACCCCCCATCCTCAAGGGAGTGAAAGTTGTTCTGAATGCAGATTTATTCTGATGAACCTGCACCGAGGAATCCAAGCTGGGCCCTATCCATCTAAAACTGCACTGGGGTGGGGGAATAAGAGCCCTGCTTTTCGCCCAGCAGCTAACCAAGATAATGAGCAGCAGTGATATGAAATAAGGATTTGGAAGTTTTCTTTTTTAGAAAGTGGATAACACGTTACAGAAGATAGGAAAATCCATCAGACTTTATTTAACTGTAACGTTTATTAAGAGGAGTGAAAAGGTCAGAACAGAGCTTGCGGCATACGGGCTAAACTCTTTTCCCCAGTCCTGAAAGCGACAAGGAAGCAGATCCTTTAAGATGCAACTATCTTAAGCTCCCCTCTGCTATTTAAACTCTTTGTAATTCTAGGTTTGGGAGACAAACGTCAAAGCAGAGGGTTCTTCCCTTCATTATTCAAGTAAAGGCCCCATCAATATTATCTGTAATAAGAATCTGCTGTTGACATGGCTCACCCCATAGTTCCTGTTTCAGGCAGCAGGCTCTGTCAATAGGATTAAAGTGAAGGAATGCCTTTGACAAGTCCACTGCCTGCCGCTGGTTCACTGCTGCCATCAGGCTGCCAGATGGAAAAGGCAGGCGACCCCATGAGAGCTAGCAAATCAGGTTTGGCCAGATGGAAAGCTCTTAGCTCTTAAAGGCTTCCCTGGAATCCTTTGGACCTCATCGCTTTCAATATAAAGACACCGTAGAAACCCCCTTGTATAGCTCTTGGGCTCGGCTCCTTTTTACTCTCTCCCCCTTCCAGCTGGTTTGTAAGAAAAGTGTCCACCTTCTAATCTAAATCAACAGGGGGAATCAGATCTACTGAAAGTAATCCACCAGCCTGTTACAGGCCATTCCCTTCTTGGGCTCAGTTTACCTTCCCCCCCTCCTGATGAGGTTGTCCATTACGGGTTGTTGTTGTTGTTGTTGTTGTTTTAATCTGAGGAAAACATATCTCTGCAAATCTGAGGGTTTCTTGAACCCCTCTGATGTTCTCTGTAGAGTGGCTTCTCCGTGGCACCTTTTTACTGTAAAATCCGCTGGCGCTCACCGGCTGAGTTAGCAGTTAGAAGGGAGCAATCCTTTCTCAAACTGATTAGAAGAGCACATGCAAGCTGGAAATGCAGAGGCGTTAGCAATCACCGCAATTGCAGTTCCTCTGTCATCAGCAATCACTATAATAGCACTTTTAGGATGTGGGGCTTAGAGCCTAGGTGCAGAAGGATTCTATAAAATCTGTCCCTATGAGGAAGTATAATCTATAGTGGTATATTGATGTATTTAAAGCACTGAGCTAGGACTCTATCTGTCAGCCCATTGGAGTTCTCTAACTGTCTTTAATTGGACAATAGTGCTAGGCGGATGTTGAGGTTCTCTATTTATGGCATAGATTAGTCCCGGAAGCGGCCATTCAAAGTCACAAGACATACCTAGGGAAGATAGAGAAGCCTAGTTAAGAGATGGAGCACAGAGAAAGAGTACAGATCCCTTGCTTCTCACGTGGGCCTTGGGGTTGTTTCCTTTCGTATACTTTTTTTAAAATTTGGAAATACTGTAAATCATACTGGTTTCAACAGAATTTAATCAGGAAAATGTATATAGGATGACAGCCTACTGTATATGTCATGTCATTTTGCCTGTTGACAGCATTGATTTATTTTTATTAGTTGTTAAATTTATGTCCCAAGAGCCCAAGATAGCTTATATGGGAATCTTCCTAGATTTTTATCCATACAATAGCAATTGTCTGAGATGGGGTAAGCTGAGAGGATGAATGATCGAAGTAAATCAGTGAGCATCTGAGAATGGGCCTAACCACCCCCACCCCCAAAGTCCTAGTCCTAGTCTAATAATTGGACCATTATAGCCATATTCTAACTCAAGGTATTTTCCAAGTGTCTGAATATCTGGTGTCATGCCAATTTTGACTCTTAGAGATCAGACAGATAGATTTCGTCTATGATGATCTATCCCTAAGCTTGTCTTTTAGGTCTTCTAAAGTGCACCCATGGTCATTGTAACTGAGTTGATCTTCCTTGCTGCTGACAATCCTCTTCTATTTATTTCCATCTTTCCCAATATTACTACTTTCTCTATAGAAATTATATCTTCATATAATATATTTGAAGTAAGATTATAAATGATGTTTAAGATCTCCTTGAAATCTCTAGGAACTACTTTGTCATTTCTTTGGTGTATTTCCTTCATTCAGAGGTAGAATATAAACTATAAAACTATAATAACACACCAATAAAGTTTATAAAATCCATTCTTGCATGGGGCTGTTTAAAATAAGTTGCTCACCTCCTCAAGTGTGCTTTTAAGGAAAAATGTCTTTGTGTTCAAATAAAACATATCGGCTGAAAAACTGCTGGAAGTGTAAAAAAGGATATGGAACATACTACCACCAATGGTGGACATGCCCAGCCGCAAAAAAATACTGGATGAGGGTGAGGAATTGGGTACAGGAAATAACTCACCAAACAATAGAATGGAGGCCAGAAATATATTTAACAAAAAATTTGATAAGGATATACAATATTTGATTTTACATATCATCACAGTGGCAAGAATGATATACGTGCAGAAATGGAAAACTGATACAACACCAACGGAGGTAGAATAGATAGGAAAGATCTATATAGGTAGAAAATTTATTCTAAATTTATTTTTTCTGCAATAATATCCTGTGGTTTAAAAAAATATATATAATAATGTAATCATTAAAGACTGAAATCTGGAGCTGAGGCTTTTAAAAGTAACAATGCTTTTATTAAATGTTTCTTCTTATTGTTCTTGATGACTGGATAATAAATGAAATTTGATTGAATTAGTCAATTTTTGGTATGTACTTTTAAGCAATGTATCTGTCAGACCCAAGTCTAAAGCCCAAAGTGAAATTTAATCAAGCGCAATTATTTATTTGCTCACACCTAATAGAATCTCGCCAGACTAAAGCTATAAACTTCCAAATGACTAGATATAGCCTGAGAGATCCTAGGATGTGGTTACCCTGAACCTCTTCTCCCTTTCCCATTCAGCTCAGAACTGCATAGTCTCTTAATTTGAGCTTCTGTCTGGAATATAGTGCCTCCTTCCTAGGAAATGATGGGACACCTGCTGGAAATTCCCCCCTTTCTCCAGGTGCACATTCATTCACAGCATCAGTATCATTAAAAGCTTTATCAATCAGTCACAGACCCTAAAAAGTCACAAGCCTGACAATTAAAATGTGGTTGTTCAAATTTTTAATTACATAATTGATATATCTATATCATCTATATTTGTTTATATCTTTTTTTAAGTCTGAATCATCTGTGAATCGAATTGCTCTAATTTTAGTTTGATTCATATCATGTTTCTATGTTTCTTCTATAGAATTTCCCCACCTTTTTTGCTTTTCACTCATCTTCCTCTTTGATAATGAGAAAAACTTGTTATTTTGCGACAGCAAATGATTCTGATCTGCTAATAGGCAACAATCGTGACATAATCAGGGGAAACTTTATCAGATTTACAGGTGTGATTTCCTTAACTGATCTTCTATTCATTTACATACTTAGCTGCTTATACAGAAATAAGGAAATTCCTTTATTTCCTCTACTTTCCATTTGAGAAAATTATTGTACTTTTTTTTTAACTTATTGGTAAGTATTCTATCCTGTGACAATCAAATGACATGGGCAGCTTAAAGGCTATACAATATAAAAAAATTAAAACATCCTTAGTGACATTAAAACCAAATAAAACCATCATAATTATAACCATGATAGCTCCTGAAACACCCATCCACCCCTACTTACCACCAAATAATAAACAAGAAACAAAAAGCATCCAAAACAGCTCAGTTTTTAGAAAGCACACAAGACCAGCCTAGTCTCCATGAAACGGCTTATCCATGGAAAAGTAGTCAACTAGCTTCTCTCTCCCCCACACACTACACCTTGAAAATGTGAGGTTACAAAAAAAAAATCTCTGTTATTTCCGCTGACTTTGGTGACTTTTAGCTGCTTTTCTCTTCTGCACAAATTGGCTAAAAATGAAAGTACTTTAAGAACCCTCTTCCAAATTTTATCCTAAAGGTTCTTTTCCTAGAGGCAACTTGTCTTTCTTTATCCTTGAAGACGTTTTGCTTTTCATCCAAGAAGCTTCTTCAATTTTGACTGAATGGTGAGAATGGTAGGATTTCCAGGTAGTCTTCAACTTACAACAGTTCATTTAGTGACAGTTTGAAGTTATAACAGTACTGAAAAAAGTGATTTATTACACTTATAATTGTTATAGCATTCCCATTAACACATGATTAAAATTCAGATGCTTGGCAACTGGCTCATATTTATGATGGTTGCATGTGATATCTTATTGAGAATTTCTGACAAACAAAGTCAATAGAGAAGCAAGATTCAATTAACAACTGTGTTACTAACTTAACTGCAGTGATTCACTTAACTGTTTCAAGAAAGGTTGTAAAATGGGGCAACATTCACTTAACAACTGTCTCACTTAGCAATAAATTTTTTGCATTCAATTATGGTTCTAAGTCAAAGACTACCTGTGTATTCCTTGCAGTCATCTGGTTGTTAGCACTCTTTCTGAGTGCCATTGAGGCCATTTCACAGGTGAGATTCAGCCGGTTCTCACAGGTTGTCTGAACCATTAGTTAATTGCTTACGCAGTTCAGAGAACTGGTTAAAAATAAAGTGCAAGAGAGCATTTTCTCTCTCTCTCCCTTCAGTTAATAGTTTCACTT
>JANHFT010005524.1:67661-80194 GCA_032467955.1 Pseudoxenodon macrops
GTGAAATTGATTTATGTATATACGTGTTACTTGTGGTGTATGTCTTGTTTTGTGATATTGTTATAAAAAATAAAAAAAATAAAAAAAATATTGGCTGGACATGGAATCCATTCATTTCTTCATCCTCTAACCTGCTTTTTAATTCCAGATATAATGAAGAACTGAATGAATAGACTAATAGGAGGGAAGGAGTCTAAAGAACAAAATGTTCTCTTTCTCTGTTCCAGCCAAGCTATTATTTACAGTGACCATTCCCAACTTGACCTGAATACCTTCCAGACATGTGGATTTAGCTCCTAGAATTCCCCTACAACATGGCCATTGAAGGAAGTTCTTCAAGTTGAGATCTACATACTTGAAGGGCATCAAGGTTGGAAAAAGCTACTTTGGAGATTAACATGGCTAGAAAGCTCTTGAGGCATGTTATGTTGTGTTGTGTTGTTATGTTGTTATGTTATGTATTATTTGCTGCCTAAGATCGCTCTACTGCAGGCCTGTCAAACTTGTGACCCACGGGCCAGATGCGTCACACACAGGCCACGCCCATCCCAGCTCTGCAAAGGCAAAAAAAAATCATATGTTGTAATACATCACATGACATGATCGAGATTGACACCTGTGCCCTACTGGCGTTCATGGCTAAGGTGAGGTTAGAACTCATGGTCTCTAGCCTGGTGCCTTAATTGCTAATCCTTCAAATACTACTGGTGATGTGCCATAATGGGCAGCACCATTTGGAATAGAAGTCAAACCACAGTTAAATTACCCCATAAACCAGTTAACCAATTAGGTATCTGCCAAAGATTAAGTTCCAGGCTAAATCACAATCATCACTGTAACTAGCCTTGCCTGCTCCTAAGTTGGGCTGTTGGGGAATAGTTGCAGCATTTGAAGGGAACCAGTTTCATGCTTGGTGTCCACTTGCTTATACCATGAAATGGCCTCAGATAAATATTCAATCCTAACAACTATGTGGATTATTTATATTCAGGTCATTTAATGTGGGGGAAAACTGACACAAGTTGAAGCTCAAATTACTTCAACTTCCATGCTTAAATATTCGGAGAGATGATTGGGCTGTTGGAAGCGGCAGTAGTGTTATGTAAGCAAGTG
Source organism: Pseudoxenodon macrops (assembly GCA_032467955.1). Classification (NCBI taxonomy): domain Eukaryota; kingdom Metazoa; phylum Chordata; class Lepidosauria; order Squamata; family Pseudoxenodontidae; genus Pseudoxenodon; species Pseudoxenodon macrops. The sequence continues at coordinate 68,775 of JANHFT010005524.1, forward strand.
ATAGGTGTTCTGACCTACACTTCCTGAGAAAGCATAAATAACAATCTTAGTCCCAAAAACCCTCTTTTATTGAGATGGCTGTGAATTATGGTCATTCACAGCCCGTATTGATTCACAAACAGTCTGTGAAGATTCTGACAGATGTCTGCTTGAGTTGACACAATCTTTCAGGGTAATGTTGATAAGCACACACCTTTATCTCCCTTGAAACACTGCCAGAGACCTAATTGCCAATTAGTTTTGCAAGGCCAAACGAAGCACAGAGTCAAACAGGACTTCTCAGAGCTTCAACCAACTATATGAACTAATTGCTTCTTGCAAAGGCTCACGCCCGTTTGCTCCTCTTTTATGTCCTATGGGAGGGGACAATCATCTCCAAGCCTTACTCCCAAGTTGCCCTTTTTTTTCTTACTTGTTCTTGACTTCTGGAAGCTCTGCGCATGTGCACACTTGGAACAGGCTCACACTGTTCTTCTGCCTTGCTGATGTCAGATTCCTGAGGTTCTGAAAGCAGTACATAATTACCAGATGGCCCTGCCCCCCTCTCTGTCTCCGATGCAGAGCCCTCATCCAAGCCTTCCCCAGACTCCAGGACTGGCCCATATTCCTTCCCAACCTCCTCACTGTCCGACTCTGCTGCCAGTTCCGCAGGCTGCTGGCAGACCACAACAGTAGGTTTGTAGCACCACACCAGAGGTGGGTTCCTACCAGTTCTATCTGGTAGTAACTCCATGGTGACATCATGGAGCCGGTTCCATTGGTGTCTCAGTGGGCACCGCCATCTTGGATTTTGTACAATGGATTTTAGTTTTTTATTGCTGCACGCACACACACGCAGCGCAACCATGAGCAAACCAGCAGCAAAAATATCACAACCCATCCCTGCACCACACAGAGCGTAGCTGCCGAATGCTAGTAGTAAAAGCCACAAATGTAGTAATAATCAATATGTGAAGGGCAATCATGTCTACAGTAACACATTCACATACTTAGGCAATTTCTATATGAACTGGAATGGAATTGTTTTTGCATAAAATGCAGGACCTTTTCCAACTGTCATGTTGTTTCTCTTGACTTGGCTTAGAGAAAAATAAAATAAAAGCTATAACGTGCAGCAAAATGAATCAAGAATCACCATGGATTATTTCCTTTCCTCCATGAATGTCCATACTGTTGCTATATTGATGAACAGTTATAAAATCACCCTGCATATCTAGATGGGTCATTTGAGATTTGCTATCTATCAACAGATTAGGCTAAATTTCTAAAGGAGTATCTATCAATGTCCTTCAACATATAGTTTGCTGTATGTCTCTAGTAAATGAATATTAGTTGCTGGAGACTTTGGTCAGGAAAGCTAACTTCTTCACTGCCTGGTAGCTTATTTCAGGATGCTTAAATTTTTCTTTTGAATTTCTCACCCTGGTGTTTTTGTATTTCCTTTATTTTGGGAGGTAGCAGAGGAGGCTGAGATGTTGTTATCGTATTCTGTTACAAAATGTTCTACTGCTCTGAAACTAAGAAACCCAAATGAAAGGATGTCCTTCCTTGAGAGTTAAATATGGAAAGGAAGGAAGGATGCCTCCTGGCAGAACATGAATTTTATAGTGAAAGACAAACCACCCATATACATCAGGGGTGTCAAACTGGTAGACCGCAGGCCAGATGCATCATACGCAGGCCACAGCCACCCCAGCTCCGTGAATGGGGAAAACGTCATGGAACGTCACGTGATGGCAATGTGACGAGGTGAGTTTGGCACCTGTGATATACCTAATCGGACATCTCATTGCCAAGTAGGTGCAGGCACGCCATAGCTTATAAATAAGAATTCCATCTTCTTCTTGGGAAAAAAAATCAAAAACAACTTTGTTCTCTTTTTATCAAACTGAATATGAATAAGTATGAAAAAGTATAACAAAAATGATCTGCCTAGCACTATCTTTACTAGTGACAGAGACAGATATTCTTGCTGCTTTTTCCTTCCAAGACCTTTTTTGATTTCCTGATTTAACCTACAGCCATGGCATTTTTCTGGCAATTTCCCATCAACATATATATATACTAACCAGATCTGGCACTCCTTAGCCTTTTTCGAAGGGCAGCCAAGAGCAACAATGTGATACTACTGCTATAAGTCAACAATGGGACAGTATGTGATATTAATAATAGGCTAACTGGATCTAGTCTCTTAGCATTGCTTAGTTCTGAACCAAGGAACCCTCTAAGGTTTAGCGATAGAGAAGGCCTAAGAGAAGAAATCTTGCTGGGACCTCCTTCAGTGTGGAGCCAACCATGTTCAAAATGGCTGCTGTTGAACATTAGTGCAATTCAGGCTCTGTGGCTCAATGTCAGTTTCGCTACAAATTTCTGGACATCTCTGAGATGGCTGGAAAATTTCCACTCACAACCCTGGAAGGCTGCTGCCAGTGAGTGATTCGATATAAAGTAGGCTTCAGGACTCCAGCATGACAATTCAACCTTTCCTCTGATGGAGCATGGTGCTATGCAGATGCAAAAATGCACTTGCCTATGCATACACACATTGTACGAGTGCATATACAAAATTCACATAAGAATACGAACACCCACGAACAGCATAGCAACGTCCTCCTTCCCCCCCCCCTCCCCAAATCTCCTAGCCATTCAAATCTTAGCCTAATTCTTTCTCCTCCTTTCCCCTTAGGTGCTGAAGCCAGGTCAGGAAGCAGTCAGCTTAGAGTAAATAGATTAATTCTATCTTCTTTTTTTATATTTTAAAAGCTCTTATTATTCTCAAAAGGCAGGAGGGAAAATAATGACCTGCATTTTCATTAGGACGGCCAGTTCCACTGGGCTTCAGGAACAGAGCCAAGAAAGCACAAATGTCAAAATATTTGGTGCAAAAGATGAAAATCCTAAGCAGGACATTTCAGAGGAACGCGGGCTTGTCAAAGCACGCTGTCAGGCTGGCTGCAAATTTTTCAGTTCCAATTATGATTATCGAGGGGTGTATTTTTTCCCCCAAATTCTCTTTTGCTGCACTGTTATTTATTGAATATTAATGAAAAGGAAAAGTATGGAGTAGCAGCACCTTTCAGAAGAAGCAGGGGTGTGTGGGAATCGTCTGGATGATCTGATCTGAGGCCATATTTATCACCTGTTTTGGAAAAGGATAAAACCAGTGTCTCCTGCCTCTCCCCACTTCCCCCAGAACTGAAAATCAGAGCTATCAGAGCTCTCCTGTCAATCAACTGTCAGTAGTACAGCCTGGCATGCTGAATGGGGGACATTTGCCTCCCTCCATTTCCTATTGCCTCCTTCACATATTATCATTCTGGATCAGCACAAGGGACAATCAACAGTGTCTTTTTTCAATTATAAAAGAAAGAATATAAACCAAAGCAGAAGTTAAAAGGCCAGAGTGAGATATTTAGCTTTGCCAAAGTCTGCACCAGATTAAAATGCAATCTGGACACATGGAGGCAAATTTCATGATATTTGATAGAACAGACTTTTCATCAGGTCTTCAGGAGACCAGGGAGCAAATATTTTAATTGATTTCTTAGGTCAATTTTTTACTCATTGATTTCAGTACTACCCAACTTCAAACGAAGCTGAGTTGCTCACAATATAAAAAGCACCATTGCCGTAGGATACTAAAAATACAATAACATGTTTACTAAATTCACTTATAATCAGGGCTCCTGGGGGTTCGGCAGGGTTCGGGCTATTCTCTAGCCAAGGATCGGCGAAGTTCGGCGAACCCCCAAATGCCGCTCCTGGCTGGCCACGCCCACCCTTCCCAGGAGTCCCCACATGGCCCGTTCATCATTCCAGGTAAGTGCAGGGGCTGCACAGAGGGACTGGGAGGGCAAAAAATGGGCCTCCCGGAAGTTCTGGAAGTCCAGAAATGGGCCTGTTTCCAGCCTCCGGAGAGCTTCCGGACCCTGGGGAAAGCAGTTTTTGCCCTCCTAGAGGCTCGAGGAAAGCCTCCAGAGCTTGGGTGGGCGTGGCTTGGTGGTCATGGTCATTTGACCGGGTCAGCTCAAAAACCAACTTTCACTTCACACACAAACAACACAAAAGCCACACAACTGACTCCTACACAACTGACTCACACAATGCAGGAGCAGCTGGACTTCACACAAAATAGCCCCTGCAATAAGCAGGAAGCTCAGGGAGTCACAGTTACGGGGAATATGTAGTTTTAAAAAAATGCTTTTAAAAAGTTTTTTAAAAAAGGTTCCAACATTCCTCCCCTCTCAGCTGATTGTCAAACAGCTGATTGTCAAACAGCTGAGAGTTGGGAGTTTTTTAAAAACTTTTAAAGCATTTTTTTACTACCAGTTCAGGTGAATAGGTAGTAAAAAATGTTTTTTTTTAAAGTTTTTAAAAAAGGTTCATCAACTGAGACAATCAGCTGTGCCACCTGGTCCTCCAGAACCTTTTTAAAAAACTTTTTAAAAGCATTTGTTACTACCGGTTCGTGCAAACCAGGGCGAACTGGTAGCATTTCACCCCTGGGTTAGGATCTTCGTGCCATGGTTAGCAGAACTGGGAGATGCCCTATCATCCAACATCTCTGGAGGACACTAAAAGGGAAAGCTATGCTAAATTAAGCAAGGAATAATATAATAAAACAATTATCTAGACCTTCTATATGTTTAGTTTTGAATTGTATGGTTTCTTTATATATTATAGACTTTTTGGAAATGGATAACATGTGATGCAGTGTAAAAATGTTTAAAAGAATTTTTAAAAGTGCAATTCAATTGTTAATTTTGAGGAGCTTTGGGTGAGGGCCTTTTACTGTCCTAGAACTCTCTTGCCATTATATTATGGTTGGTCACACGGTGAAGCCAGATATTTAGGTTGGATTTGGTTTTTTTTTTCACTTATCAATTGCTTCCCAAGGTCCTGGCACAGACAGCTGTTGTTTAATAATATTAAAGATATTGTCGGAGGATGTAAGTAAAGCTGCCTTTTGCAATTGACTGAGGGTGAATTTTGTTAATGCTGATGATCTTCAAGTGTTGCTCCATATGTTTTTGGGGCTGCACCAGAGGCACCTTTTACTATTGGTAATATCTTGGCTTTCATTTGCTTCAGTCTTTCTACTTCTAATTGCAGTTCTTTACGTTTTGTGATTGTCTCTTTCTCTTCTCTTCTAATGTCTCCAAGTACTGCTGTGTCCCCCATCCAGACTCCCCCCTTTCTTCTTGATAGTTGTTAAATCTTGTTTTTGGTAGGTGTTTATCTATCTCAGGTGTCAGCAACCTGCAGTTCGGGAGCCACATGTGGCTCTTTGGGCCCTTGCTGTGGCTTCCATGTTTTGTGGCTCCCGGTGTTTTTTTTTTCTGTGGGAAACAGCTCCAAATGGCTCTTTGAGTGTTTAAGGTTGCAGACCCCTGGTCTATCTGAATTCTAAAGTCCCAGAGCACTGTAGCTTCTTCTTTTTCTATCGCTTTGTCTGTTTTACGATTCCACCAGTTCTTGTTTGCAGGCCAATGCTATTGCTTGTAGTTATTCCAATGCATTGTTGTTTCTCCTTTGTCATGGTGTTGTTTATAGTCAGTCTATGTGATCTTCTTGCAGCAGCTAACTAAGCTATTATTATTATCTGAAACCTGCAAAATCTATCCCGTTTCCTCACCACCCTTCCCTTCAATGACATGCCGTTATCATGATTTCCCTAGGATCCTATGGACAATAGAGCTGGAACATACAACCACTCCAACTTGTGGTGTTACTGATTTGAAAGGGGCAGAGGAAGGTTGGTGGGGAAGGCAGGTCACACTGGAAGAAGAAATACAGTTTGAAACTGGCCAATTCGCTGCTATGAAGCAACACAAGGCTTTACCTTGTTGAAGCCAGGGCAGACACTTGCGTGTTTAGGAATCATGACTTGAGGGGGCATGGATATAGTTCTTCATTTCTATACCTAGCCCCTGGCTGTTGGGGTACTAATTAGCAAGAGAGAAAGTGGTTCCCTTCCTGTTCGACTAGTATATGCAATGGCCTTTGCCCTCCTGGGTGCACAAGTGACAATGGTCAGATCTGGAGAAAAATCAGCTCATGACAGCAGCCCCAATCAGAAGAAGGCTGGGGTTTTTATATGTGGGCAAAGACTAGTGTGGCCATCCAAAGTGACTATCTCTTGCTCAGGGTAAAAGAGTCACAGCAGTATTAAAGCTGTCAGCTGGGGGGACAATATATAAACAGAGTCTGGCTCCGCTGATGTGCATCCTTGATAAAATGTGGCCCACAGGTAACCAATAAACTGCTCCATCTGCCTGTGTGACCAGTTTGGATTGACTGAGCCATAAAACTAGGGAGGCCTTATCGCCTTGTGCATCGGTAAGCACACACATGCAAAACAACTCTGGCCCACAACTATGCATGAAATAACATGATGAAATAAAATAAGGTGAAAGATTAGATAAGGTGGCTCAAGCAAACTTTAACCACCAGCAAGTTTTTTCCTGGTTTCTGCCTCAAGCCCTGAAGCGACAGGTCGGTCTTTTGCAATCTATTGCTCTCTGGCTTCTGGATTGCCCAGTTTTCTAAGGCCTAATGCTACCTCTCACTACCTCATACCTACAAAGCAAGATTAAATCATGTCTTGTTCTTGAAGCAATTCCACTGGCTCCTTGGGCAGTACAAAGTTTAGTTCAAACTTGCCTGTTTATTTCAGAAACACGTACTCTTAGTATAATCGAGTTTTATCCCAAATCGGCATTGAAACTGGGCAACGGCTTAAGGGAAATCAATCTAGACTTTTCACATTCATAGCTGGACGCTGCAGATGCTTTGCTGTTGAAGAAACAGCACAATATTAAGCACTTGTTTGGTCAACATTGTTTTAAGGAACAAACTTCACAAAGCAACACAAGGTTTGGCACACATCTCTGCATCTAAGCTGCACTCTTTTAGCTCCTTGGCAGCCATTTATCAAAGGAGACATTAAAGAGTCTTTGGCTGTTATCTCATTCGGAGCAGCTGAACACCAATAAGATCTCTAAAGCATCTGTTGCTGGCATGGAGAAAGTACTCTTTGACTGGAACTCATTTCACATGGACAGAAAGCCATTAAAGTAGCCCTCAATTTACTGTTTTCCAGAGATGTGAGACTGAGGATGGTTGAAGGTGTCATCCAATATTTAGTAGGACACTATGTTGAGGTGGAGGAGAAGGAGAAGTGTTGTTGGGATAGGAGTCCTTGCTGGCTCAGATGGCGACTAAATGCTTGGAAGGAATAGAATGGTAATACAATATGTTGGAATCTCCTCTTACAGAATCTAGTGTGGGGAACTGTTTTAGCTCTACCTTTCTCAGCCAAGGTACAAGAGACCCCTTTTGGCAGAAAACATCTTTTACCACACTGCTATTAATAGCTTTGCTTCATGAATTCATGGTGAGTAACCTCTCATTTAGTTTATTGAAATGAATTGCACACAAGAGGCTATTCAGAAACAGCATGAGGGCAATTTCAGCTTGCTTCCTTGCCCTGGTACAAAGACAACCCACTAATTGTTTCTTAAGCACCTGTCTTCATGACAGGTAGTCTTCGACTTATGATCGCAACTGAGCCCAAAATTTCAGTTGCTAAGTGAGACAGTTTGAAGTTTGCCCCAGTTGACAATCTTTTTCTTGCCACAATTGTTAAGGGAATCAGTGCCATTGCAAAGTTAGTAGTGTAACTCTGGTTTCCCCATTGTCTTTGCTTGTCAGAAGGTTGCAAAAGATGACCCCAGGATACAGCAACCATCATAAATATGAGCCAATTGCCAAGTGTCCAAATTTTGATGACCTGACTATGGGGATGCTGCCATGGTCGTGTGAAAAATGTTCATTAGTCACTTTTTTCAGTGCCATTATAACTTCAAACGGTCACTAAATGAACTGTTGTAAATTTAGTACTACCTGTATCTCAGCATCCTTACATAGCTGAGGTTGCCCAAGAGATTATAGAGGAGATTATATTCTCAAAGTGGCATTTTCCTTCTTATTTCACTGACTCTACATGTGGAATTGTAGAATGATTGAAGTGCATTGGAGAAGTGGTCAAAAATGGTTTGCGCCTGGCAAGCAATCTTTTTTTTTTAATTAACGAACATACAGAGTATGAAAATAGTAGATGTTAAACTGCATAGCCTAGAAAAAAGTAAAAAAAGCAAGTTAATACAAAAAGGACTGTTTCAATTTAAGAAAAAAGCCTTAATGGAAAATGTGGTTTACACTCTCTTTTTCCCTTTCACTTATATACCCAGTTATGATCCATCATTTAGATATTTGAACTATGCATCATCAAACTTTAGTAATTGTTGTTATTCGGTGGGGCACCTGGGTGCTTTCTGAGTGATTGTTTTCTTGCAGACGTTTCATTATCCAAACTATGTTCCCATGGCCAACTCACCACTGCCAATGCACCATGGCCATCTCAATGTGGTTAATTCACTATGGCCAACTCACCATGGGACAACTCACCACAGTTAATTCACCTTGGGAGAACTCACCAGGGGACATTTCAACAATTTTATTTATTTAAACTTATTTTTAAATTTATTTTAATTATTGCCATTCACATGTCATTTTGTCCTTCCCTTTGCATCCTTTCTTTAAAGTCAAAGTCAAAGCCTTTATTGTCATTGTACATCATGTATACAATGACATTTAATGATTCTATTTCATCATTTATTTGATATTATGTAACTTTTGTCCCACGGCAAGTTGTCCCGCCATGAGTGAGTTGGCTGTGAATTGTCCAATGGCGAGTTGGCTGTGACAAGTTGGTTATGGTGGGTTGCCCATGGCGAGTTGGTTTACGGTGAGTTGGCTGTGGCGAGTTGTCCAGTTCCACATCATCAATGCTGGATGACTAACTCAGAGATCACCAAGGACCTCTCATTTCAACTCTGAGCTACAAACATTCACCTTTATTGGTAACTGTTGTTAAGTTTATGTTTAAGTTCTAAAAATTGTATTCCACATATCTAAATTTGCCTTGCTCTGTGCACAGGGAGCCATTCTTGCTTGAAGTTCAATTTCTGTTATGAATATACTGCATAATGTCAATGTCACTATTGCAGTACATTCTCCAATTTTAGTTTCCCAGTCTAATACATTTGGCAAATTGTTTTCCAATACTGTGCTAGATTTATCCTTGTGGTGGTTAACAAGTATCTTAGGCAACTGTAATAGTTTTCATTTTCTGGGATTGTGCCTAGTAGAACTACCTCTGAGTTCAGTTCAAGATCTTTTGCTGTTGTTTAAAAATTATTTTATGCATTTCTTTCCAATGTTTTTGAGCTTTTTTGCATGACGGCCACATGTAGTAAAACATTCCATCTTCATTATGGCATTTCCAAAAGGTACTGTTATATGTTCATCTACCTTGCGACCATAGATAAAATTATGTACCATATTTACATCATTTTCCCTCAAATTGTAACTTGGAGTAAATTGTCCCATAGCTTTTTCCATTGGTTCCCTGTAATTCTCTCAAGTTTTGCATTCATTTTGTCATACAGATTTTAATTTGTTCTCTGTGTGGTATTTCAGCAGCAATAAATCCTAGTGAATTATCTTGGTTCTGTAGGAGCATTTCAAATTCTGTCATTTTTTCAAGGTCCCTCCTTCTTTTACAATTGTCTTTTATTTTTCAAATTATTTGTAAATACATTAACCGTGGCAAATTCCTTCATTGTGTATTTGCTGTTGTGTCTTTAATCTGTTTTCTGAATTTGGATGTATCATATTGGCATGTATAATTAAATCCTTTTTACTATAATTGCCCTTAGAATAAAAAGCATTTGATTGTGAAGCTAATGGTAAAATTGGCGGATATAACCTTGCTTTTAAGAGATTCCAGATTTTAGCAAGTTTTGTCTTATTTTATGCCCTTTCAAATTCTTTCTTTTGTTTCTTTGTCCTGTAACATACCTGAGGGGTCCATTAGGTAGGTCTGCTCCTTCTATTACTAACATTCTGCTGTTCAGGTATCTTATCCTGTTATCCATGATAAGAAGCTTGGTCTGGAGCATCATCTTAAATTGGGGAGTGCTAATCTAGAATTAGAATAACAAAGTTGGAAGGGACCTTGGAGGTCTTCTAGTCCAACCCCCTGCTTTGGCAGGAAATCCTATACCATTTCATTTCTACCTACTTCCTTTGAATCGTGTAGAATTTTAAATCTTATTCTTGACTATTAAGCGGTTGTTGCAGGCTGCAGTGATTCCGCCCCCATTAGCCATGTTTGACTTGGTGGTGGCGGGTTGATAGAATCATAAGGTTGTCCAAAAGCCATCTAGCCCAGTACAAGAATCTTTGTACCATCCCCAACAAACGGCTGTCCTTCCTTTTCTTGAAAATTTGCAGTGTTGAGGCCCCCACGGTTTCAGGATGTAGGCTGTTCCACTCAATAATAGCTCTCGGAGTCAGGAAACCTTCTTTTTTGCAAATTTGCATCTTTCTATCTATTAGACTTCCATCTATTGATTCTTGTCTTACTCTTGGATGCTATGGAGATAAATCCTCACTCTATGTCCTGTAGCATTATTTCATTTATTGGAAGGCCACTATCATGTTTTCCCTTCGTTAACTTACTTTCTTCCTGTCAGTGACCACATTCCAATTTTTAGAGTGCTGCCCATCAGAGAGGCACTCCCACCTCTGCTGTCATTTTAGTTGTGCCATCGTCTCCTCCCCAGCCACAGTGGGCAGAAGAGGGATGTGTTGATTATTTATCTATTTATCAGGGAAAAGGCAGGAATTGACAACCTGCCTGCATTCTTATGCAGCAGCTGGAAGTGCTGAAAACAAGGCTACTGAACAAATTGAACATCCTAGATTGTCTATTACCAGCACACAGAGGTGCAAGAAGATGAAAATGTTGGTTATGTTGTGTGACCAATCGGTGGCATAATCTAAAGGAAGTGGGAGTATTTAGCCATCCCCTTCTTGTATTTATTAGTACATTAACTTCGCCAGCATCCAAATTCTTCAGGCAATTGAGTGGAAACTCAGCAGATGACTTTGGGACAAGCAGTATCTCTCTGCCCAATCTATCTCTCAGGGTTGTTGTTGTGCTAATAAATTGGGAAGAGAGTTTGCTTCAAGTTCCTGGAGGAAAAGCAGTGTATAAATGTAATAAACAGATTATAAAAATAATACAAACAATAGATGGAATATCAACACAAACAGAAAAACAATGCCATCAGGAATTAGCACAAAATCATCATAAGCTAAAGGCTAACGTGTTCTGTAATAAATACAAACGCTAACAACAAACAACAATGGATAAAATAAGATTAAAAGAGTTAATTGCCATTACTTGGTGTTGGAATTTTGCTCGCTTCTCACTGTCAGGCCTGCGTTTTGGCCTGCCACACTTTCAGCTATTCTATTATGCATGTTATATTGTGGGTAGATGGGAGGGG
>JANHFT010005525.1:17370-32356 GCA_032467955.1 Pseudoxenodon macrops
ATAACCAAGCTTATACATCTTATGTATTCACAATCATGTTTATACTTTGTCTGTAATCATATATACGCTTGACAAAAATATAAATAAATAAATAATTCTAGTGACAATTCTGGATATGATAATTAAAACGCTGCAGATGTCAAGCAACAAGCACGTCTTAGATATGGTCCATATTTCATTTTTCTTCCGGTGACATAATTGTCAGGTGCAGTTATCATCATTCAAGACACGTGGATGGAACGGTAAGAAGGCAAATCATCATATCATCGTCAAGTGCATTACCATCATTGCTAACTGTAGAAATCGACTCTCCTCAACTGAAATGTGTTGGCTGCAGTCCACGGAACATTTCCCATGATTTATTTTTCCATTTTGGAAACAACTAGGGAGGCCTGTCCCACTAGCAGCAACAACAACAACAAAAATAACCTTCAGATAAAATAATGCTCGGTTAGGTCCATCCTTATAACCAGTTTTGTTTTCCATTTCAAGTTTAATGTCGGTTATAAAAGAGAATTTACTCTGCATCTATCCCTGAAGCCCTTTACAGGTAGTCCTTGTTTAGTGACTGCACTTGGGGCCGACAATTCAGTTGTTAAACAAAGCGATCTCTAAGTGAACCCAAAGATGTGCTTATGACCGCAAGGGAGCCCAAAATTTCTGTTGCTAAGTGAGACATATGTTAAGTGAATTTTGCCCCGTTTTACAACATTTCTTGCCAGAGTCGCTAAGTGAATCACTGCAGGTATTAAGTTAGTAACATGGTTGTTAAATGAATAAGGCTTCCCCATTGGTTTTGCTTGTCAGAAGGTAGCAAAAGGGGATCGGATGACCCCGAGATACTGTGACCGTCATAAATATGAACCAGTTGCCAAGCATCTGAATTTTGATCACATGACCATTGGGGATGCGGCAATGGTTGTAAGTGTGAGAAATGGTCATGTCACTTTTTTCAGTGCCGTTGTAACTTCAAACGGTCACTAAAAAGAACGATTGTAAGTCAAAGTCTACATGTATTATCTTTGTTCAGGTTTCCTTTGCTTTCCAGACCTGTGAAGGTCCTAAAGGCAAGGATTAACTGTAAATTTACATTTTCATCACTTTTACATTCGCAAATAGTTGCTAAAGGAAGATTACCTGTATTTCTGTGTGCCAACACTGAATCAAGATACCACTGCCAGTGCAACTAACTTGCCTCTTTTAAAAAGGAGGTTAATTCAAGATCATGTGACAACACTGAAGAGCCACAGTGGTGTAGTGGTTAGAGTGCAGTACTGCAGGCTGCTACTTCTGCTGATCACCCGCTGCCAGCAGTTTGGCAGTTCAAATCTCACCAGGCTCATGATTGACTCAGCCTTCCATCCTTCCGAGGTGGGTAAAATGCGGACCCAAATTGTTGTGGGCAATAGGCTGACTCTGTAAACTGCTTAGAGAGGGATGTAAAAGCACTGTGAAGCGGTATATAAGTCTAAGTGCTATTGCCAAGTGCTATTGCTATCATTATTTATTAGAAAGATTCCGCCCACAAATTCTACTACAGTATTTAAAAAGCTACTAATACATGGAATCTTTTAGCTCAAACACAATTAGATTATAAAGGAGTAAAGCTGTAACAATGACAGAAGAGTAAAATACAGGTAGTCCTCGACTTACAACAGTTTGTTTAGTGATCCAAACTACTCAAAATTTCCGCTATTGGTTCTTCAGAACTGGTCAGAACCTGCTGAATCCCACCTCTGATGTGATCTCCTTTTTCAACCTTCTGACAAGCAAAGTCAGTGGGGAAACCAGATTCACTTAACAACCATTTCACTAATTTAACAACTGCAGTGATTCACTTAACACATGTGGCAAGAAAAGTCGTAAAATGAGGCAAAACTTACTTAACAAATGTCTCAGTTAGCAACAAAGATTTTGGGCTCAATTGTGACTACCGGTATTCTTGAGCCACATTTGAACGAATAGATCTCTACTTGAACATTTTGAGGTTTAAAAACAACAATGCACTCATTTATTCTACTCTTATACACACAACTCAGCATTTATTTATAATTTCATGAAGGCAGACCAATCTAGTACACCTAAAATGCAGCTATTGATTGGGAAAGTAATTAATATACCAAGTCCATTATGCCATTTTCTGCCTAAGCCAGACAAATAATAAAATCAAGTCCTGATAGTCCATCTACTTATTCAGAAAATGATTATTTATGCCTCCTGTAGACATCTGGATACCAGACAGAAAATTATAAGCAGAATCAATGCAGTAGCAGCCATGCTTAATTTCTCACAATACCTCTGAGACATAAAAGGACCTTCTAAAAACATTTTGGGAAAAATAAGATAAGGGAACTAGGAAGCCATAGCAGCTTTTTCCAGTATTTTTATTATTAGCATCAGGCTCTCAAAGCATATGTGTGTGTGTATACAGTTATTGATATTGATATAAGCCTTCACATCTAACCAAACACATACAAATATGGGCCCCTGACTTTCCACTGGCATCCTCACAGACCAGTAATTTTCAAACGTGACAAATATGTCTGGACTTCAACTCCCAGAATTCCCCAGCCAGCATGCTGGAGATTCTAGAAGTCCAGACATCTTAAAGTTGTCAGGATTGAGAAAAACTGTCCTAGATCCTGTGACTAGCAATTTGTCTACTAAACGGAATTTGTATTTTATCTTTTACTTTTTAATATAACAACTTCTTTGCTAACAAGAGAAGTCAGATTTATTTCGGAACTTAAGACTTTGTGATTATTATTTGTATGATCGTGTTTGTTCTTCATTTGCACTACATAGCTTCTTAAATATCTGTGTAGTCCCAAAAGATGAAACAGATCTTGCTAAAAAAAATTGTTTGTGTTTTATGAGCTTAACTATTTTTGACGCCTCTGGGCACCCATAAAGCTTATAACCCAACCTGCTATTTAAACAGAAAAGCATGCAAGCATCCAGAAAAGTGCTTTCTTGGCTTGTTGCTATGGCCTTCCATCAACTTTGTTGGAAGGCATGTTTTGCAATATTCTTCTAGCCCTTAAAATGCTTCTGTTCTGGTGGTCAAGGGAAGCGGACTACTGCATAGTACCATTTCATAGTTTGTGGTGCAGTGAAATTATTAAAAGAGAAAAACCAGGGCTGAACAATTTACCTGCAACACTTTAAAAATCAATCTTCCTTCCTGGGAGCAAAAAACAATGATGGAAGGCAGCCACGTGATCCCAGCAAAACATAAAGCTACTTTAAACGGTTATAAACTTTATATTTATGTGCCTGCATTTATTTATTTATTTATTTATTTAAAGCATTTATATGGCAGCCTATCTCAATTGATGGCCCTAGGTGGCTCACAACACCCAATAAAAAACAAGAATAAAAATAAAACCTTCTCACTAGGCACTAGACCCGTGATGACGAACCTATGGCACGGGTCTTTCCCCTGGAGAAGGGATGGGATGGGGAATGGAAAGAGTAGAGTAGAAGTAGCAGTAGAATTGAAAATAGAGTAGAGTAGAGTAGAGTAGAGTAGAGTAGAGTAGAGTAGAGTAGAGTAGAGTAGGAGAGTAATAATAGGATAGGATAGGATAGGATAGGATATGATAGGAGAGGAGAGGAGAGGAGAGGAGAGGAGAGGAGAGGAGAGGAGAGAAATCTGGAAGGGACCTTGGAGGTCTTCTAGTCCAGGCCTCTGCTGAAGCAGGAGAACCTATACTATTTCAGAAAAGTTATGGACATCTCTCCTCCATAGTACAAGGTGTACTATGTATTCCCTTTCTAGAAAGCTGCTGTAAACCTTGTGAATGCCAGAAGGCATTATAAACATAACCACTGAAAACTATAACTAGCATTGACAAACTCTTTTATTGAAGCAACATAAAATCAATCCCATCTTAGTCTCACAGAAAAGGGGGAGTTAGTGAACATATGTGACACAAATTGTTATTACCTCATATGGAAGGAACTGTTGTTAAATTTTGGATGTAAGCGAAGAATGAATCCCCTCAGATTGTTAAAAATAAGAGGAATTGGCAATCCTCATGAGGTTTTCACTATCTTACCTATGTAAACAAGGATGATATGAGCAACAAAAATGATATTTTATTGCAACAAAAAAAAGGGAGGTCTGCCCCATGTTGTGGGATGTTGTGGTATAAGAATGCTTTTCTACAGTTGTATGGTTAGTACGCAGGAATAGTTATGAGAAATGCACATTAATCTACCATTGGGATTAAAATTGGTGGTGGGAATATCAACAACCTCCGATATGTACCATGTTTCCCTGAAATTAGGACCTGTCTGGATAATAAGCCCAATTGGGCTTTCGAATGCATGCACTTAAATAAGCACCCCCTGAAAATAACTCCCCCCAATACTTAGACGCATGTGCACCAGCTGCGCAAACAACACAATGTGAGGAGGCAAGGCTGGAGAGGGGGGGAGGGAGGGGGAACATGCCCCATGCACTCCACACTAGGATTGGGTTGTACATTGTTTTGCTGCCAGTTCGCTCAGGGTCGCGCCTCGCACACACACGGTAAGCAAACCCGCGCACTCTCACACAGCAGTCAAAAAATAGCTTCTACGCATCCACAGAAGCAAAATTCAAAATGGCGGCACCCACGAAGACACTGAAGGAACTGTCTCCATGACATCATTGTCGAGTTACTAACGGTTCTATAGGCCCAGATAAGACCGGTAGGAACCCTGCCATCCACGTGGAACGGCCTCGCGGAGGCCATTCTCCGCAAACCCTAGCTCACACGGTGAGAGACCAAGGGGCAGGGAGAGTACTGATCCATAGAGTGGCCGAGGGTCCAATATGACAGAATGGCTGATGATAATGACCATTTCTATATTACATCAACGCAAAACGTTTACTTACTTCCATTTTCCATCTAGAACACGCCATAAAATCCATTGTCAAAGTCTATAGCCAAGTTCTCTGATGCAACCCTGTTGCACTAAGCCAAGGCTTAACTGCAGTTTACTGAATAACCGATAGCTGGCTGAAGTCACTCAAAACACTGGCCAAGCCAAAACAAAGTACACTGTGGCTTAACAAAAGCCATATGCATGACATGCTCAGTCACATCTGGTGTTAACCCTTAAGTAAGATATTTATTCATTCATAATATTTGTCTGGCTATCCAACTTAAAATAGTTTGACTCTGGGCAATGTACAATAAAAAAATATCCACAACAAATGCAACATAAAGAGAACAAAATACAACTAAAGAGAATAAAATCCCATCAACACAGTAAAATTGTAATCAGCCTAAAATATATTGTAACTCATCTAGGTGGGTCTCCACTCAACCTGATCCAAAGGTGTGGGAAAAGAACCATAACGACCTGTGCTCTGGTGTTCTAGACCACCTGAAGTTTCTGGATGGTCTTCAAGGGCAGTTCCATTGAGAGTGCATTCCAATACAGGTAATGTTTCATTAACTATGGTAATTGGGACCAGGAATTACCTGAGGGAGCCTTCTCCCAGTGGTTTTTACCTGTCCAATTCAGTCCTGCAGATTGGGCATCCTATGGATTTCATCAGATAAGGAATGTTTGCTAGCAGGGACTAGAAGGCTTTCTCCGCTATATCCTCTGCCCAATGGAACATTCTCCCCTCAGACTAGCAAGACTCAACCTTGTTGGTCTTTCATAAGCCTTGGAAACTTTGATTTGTGCCCAAACCTGGGGCTGAGTGTGGGAACGGCCCCTTTTCCTGGCTATATTGACATCTAAGATAACTTTTATTTCCATGGCTGTCATATATTAAATTTTGTACTATACTTTAACTGCATTTAATTGTTTTGTGCTTGTTCACCTTCCAGAGTCACTTTTTTGAGATGGGTATCGATTTGTTATTGATGTTATTATACAGTCACTAAGTCATGTCCGACTCTTCATGACCCCATGGACTATAGCACTTCAGGCCCTCCTGTCCTCCACTGTCTCATTGAGTCTACCCAAACTCATGCGCAATGTGTCGACGACGCTATCTAACCCTGGGTGCCTATAGAAATTGAGTTAATAAATAAATTTCCATCAGTAAGTGATGTGGTCATACAGGGCAATGTCATGTCATTACATTGTTTAGTGATGGCAATCCTGACTGTCTCAGTTGCCATTGTTAATCAAATCCCAGCTAGTCATGAGGTGAAGAGCCCTCCTAATTCAAGATATCCCTGGGTTGGTTCCACCTACTGTAGCCCCAAGCCTCAGTAAAGTAAGGATCCATCTTCTCTTCAACTCCAACTCCAACTCCCACCAGTTATCTCCCCCATCTCTACCCTTTGGGTTGTCCTGAATTCTACTGGCTGTGCCACCCATAGCTGATCTATCAATCAATCAAAATAGAGCTGGAAGGGACCTTGGAGGTCTTCTAATCTAACCTATAGGGAACCCTATACCCCTGATGGCGAACCTATGGCACGTGTGCCAGAGATGGCACGCGAAGCCCTTTCTGTGGGCATGCGCACCATTGACAGCTGCTGTTCTGGTTCCCAGCATGCGCACCAGCAACCTGGTCTTTGCACATGCTGGAGCGCTAGAAACCTGAAGACTAGCATGCACACGCTGTCCACCTGGTATTCGGGTTTCTGGCGCTCTGGCGCATGCAAACACCAACTGGCCAGCGCACATGTGCACACTGGAATGGAAAAGTTAAAAAATTGAAAACAGAAAAAAAACCTTTTCTGAAGAAACATCTTGTTCTTTTCACAGTCCTGCACACTGACTCGAAACATGGGCCTGCAACTCTACTCAGAGTAAAAGATGAAGTCTCTCCAGTTCCAGGACCCATGGAGCCAAACCTCAGGGGCATAGTCGAGACGAGCCTGTTTTTCCCCATCCAGACCCTCGCAGCCTCCAGGCACTGAGAGAGATCTTTGACACTGAGGGAGATCTTCATTTGAACAGCCAGGGGCAGAAAACATGATTGAGTATCACCACCATATTAACGATGTCATATCCTGTCCCAACAGATCACCTTTCCCAGAGGTTTCATAATATACACTGAAAAGGAGAGGGGAGAGCTCTAAAACACTCTGGAAAGCAGGTGAGAAGGACTATTTCCAGTCAGGCCAGCGTCAGACAACAGAGCAAACCAGTTTGCAACAAGGTGTAACAGATTAGCTGTTATATAAATAATATCCAAGATAGATGTTGGCCTATCTTCTCAAAAGAGACAGGCTTCTTTTTCCTTCAGCATAAATACAGGAGGAAAGAAAAAGAAAAAGCTAACCGCATTGAAGAATCTATATTTAGAGTTCATATTTGAAAGCAAAGTCCTGGTCAGAATTCTTGGGCTGTCGTTTCCAATAAATGTCACTATAAAACTTACTAAGTGGAGCCGTACTTGTTTCTGATGTTCACTTCCAATCCTGTGTGTTGCTAAACAGATCTGACAAATTGTTGTGAGGATAATTTTGTAAGCCACTCTAAGCTCTTTAAAAATAAGAATATTTTCAAATGAAAAATATAAATATGGAATTTATACTCTTGAATATTTACCATACAATTTAGAGCTCATAGTACAGTAGTATATTACTAAAAAATTGTCTTCCTCTATGGAGGTTTGGTCATTTTGGAGTCAATTGTATCACCATTCAGCTATAAGGTCATAGCACAAATTCACATTAAGCCAAAATTAAATAAACAGTAACAGCATTCCATGATTTATTCAATGAATTGTATTTTAAACACATCATGCTCTAATGTTGATATGTTAATCACATTAGATCATCTTGTCAGAATCTATATTAGTTTTACTGATGTGACGTATGATTCAGCTGGAAAATCTCAGTAACAACCACACAATATCCTTTCATCCCTATTTGTCATATTACTGAAACTCTACATGGACGAAGATTTTGGAAAGAAATGTTCATTAATTAAAAGTTCTCAGAATGTTGCAGTAATTAAAAACTATTGGGGAGGGAAGAGTGGAATGGGATTCACTTAATGACTGTGACAAAAAGGGTGGTAAATTAGGCCATGACTCACTTAACAATCTCATTGCTTAAAGACATAAGTTCCAGTTCCAATTGTGGTTGCAAATCAATGACTACTTGAGGTAGAGTTGACTATAATGAAATAAATTGAGACTAGGCTCTAGTCTCATTATTTCACAATACACCACTCTACCTCAGGTAGTCCGTGGCTCTAATTTTAAGCATTTTTCTAAATTTAAGCATCCCACAGAAACAGCTAATTGGCTTGTGCAAGATATCTGTAGAGATTATGGAAAAGATTGCTTAAAATCCCCTTAAGGGTTTCTAGGCAAATATAAGCCATTAGAGAGCAAGAATGTTTTGTCTTCTGCGTAAAGATATACCGGTAACTGAAGTTTGACAAGTGCATCATGAAACAGCCTAACTTTAGTAACTTTAGTATGATTGGCAAAGAGTTGCAGTAGGATTTTTTAAGGGCTTTTAGCGTTTTTGTGGAATGCTTAAAGTTAGAAAGAAGTGTGGCTGAGATATGCCACACATGTTTTATCATCTCCGGTTAATATCATATCAATGGATCCAGGCAGATATAGACAGGTAACAAAGATGACTGTCTTTCTTCTGAATCTTCTTAGCTATACAATTTGGGATGAGCACCCTTTGAATGGGGTGGGAGTAGGAATGAATTTCCAGAGGAAAAATTGCAGACTACAGGAACCAGAAGCACCACTCAGGTGACCCTGAGGACATAGCTAAACCCGAAAGTGCTTCAACAGCTCTCTAAAAGGATGCAAATGACCAGCTGTCTGCAAGGGATATAAATCCTTCCATTCCTCACTATCCTGTCAGAGCTGAAGAAGCTTCTTGGGTGAGAAGTGAAAAGTTTTCAAAAGAAAAAAACAAGAAAGTCCAGTTGCCTCCTGAAAAAAAGCACCTTTGGGTCCTCCTTCTGAGATATAGTAGATAATGAGCATACATTTAACTTTTATTTTTGATTTGGTGCCTTCAAGTCAGTGCCGACTCCTACAACTGCTGTTTGAGACTTAACTTTACACACTGTTAAGCATTTCTCTGACATTCAGGATACACGGTGCTTGCAACTATACACCAATGTTTACCCCACATTGTCTATTTATTTCCCAATGCTAATTTCCAGTTATTTTTCCTATTGGACCTGCTTCAGAAACATTCTATATATGAGAATATACATCACACACGGGAGTCCTGGGAAGGAAGGCAAAAGAGGATGGATGTAACGGGAGGGCAAATTTGGGGGTTTTGGGGCGGGGGACTTACAGGTGTATATGGGGCAGAAAAGTTACAAAGGGCTTGAAAACAACAACATGTAAGCAGAGAGCAGGAATAGGACGAAGGTAAAGGAAGAAAACGGCTCTGTACCACACAAAAAATAGAACATTAGGGACTAGCGCTATTCCTAAAGTGGGAATTGGATTGAAAAGGCAGCTTTCCCCGCTCTGGAGCTAAGAAAAGGGAGACCCTCGCCCCGCTGGTCTTCCTCCTTTAGCCATTTGGCTTTGCGTGACTTCCAACCCGGCTACAAACTCGGGCCCCGCTTCCCTTTGCCTCCATCCTCCCATTGCCCGAGACACCTCATTGGGAATTTCCCCCCCTTCCCACGTCTTACCTGTCGGGTCTCCCACGGGGGGCGTATGCACCTCCCGCCCCAGTGCTCAGGATAGAGCGAGACCAACGCCGGGCCGAGGGGGAGACAGCCAGGAAACGTTCCGCCCAACCGGGCAAAGCAAAATGCAGGAGCCCAGCCCTTGACTCCGCCCTCTCTGGGCTCGGCCCGCCTCTACCTCCTCCTCCTGTCATGCCACGCAGCGTGCCTACGTCACGGGAGCGCTTTCCCCGCCCCCTAGAAGGGTTTCCCTTTTGATTGAGAGTTCGCGGGTGAGGAGGGGTGGGGCGGTGGGCGTGGCTTCTTGGGCAACGTTATGAAGGTCGCTTTAAGACTTTTACGAATGGTCTGAAGAATTGCGGTTAGGAAACAGACTCAGGCTTCCTAAAGCGGTATTGAATCCTAAGGATTTAATTTCTGGACGTGACAAAGCCGAGAACCCAGTTTGAAGAGAAGGTTGACAACATGATGAGAAGACATAGCAAGCTAAGCAAGCAAGCAAGCAAATCGTGTACTTGAGAAATCTCCGGATTATTTCAATCCACCTCGCCAGTAAAAGCTTGTCTGAATGTACAATCCTGCACGAAATGTCAGGTTCCATGCAGCAAACCTCGATGGTGTCATCATGCGAATGCTGCTGTTCACACACTGGTGCACATCCTCGCCTTGATGGGCGATGCAATTAGGGGCAATCTGTGCTATGATGTCAAGCTGCATGCTTCTGCAGCTGTCAATCATGTCCTTCTGCAGATGCCAATCATTCACCCTGATTAATCGATGCAGTGGGCAGGGGTTTGGGTAGACTCGGGATGACATTTGGAGAAGAGGGTGGGGGAGAATTTCACACCTGGGATCACAAAGAGTTGGACCCTGACTTGGCAACATGAACAACAGCAACAATTATTCACTCAGAGGAGTGAAGATGTAAGGACAAATCAAATCAAAAGTATAACAGGGTCACTTAGTAGAAATCCAATAGAATAACTAAAATCTAATAAATCGTTCAACAGTGTTTACATATGAGCAAGATGGCCTGCAGATGGGGTCATTCTGACTTGCCATGGTGACCTTCTCATGGCACGTTTGTGTCACTAAATAGCCAAATTTGGCCGTGGAGGAGGTGCTCTTAGGATTTCTATCAGCACCAAAGTAGTTAGCATAAAATGATTTAGTACAACCAGGGAAATATTTCAATGTTGATGGAGTAGCTATGGCTTAAATAGAAATAAAAGGAAAAATAATATAGTGCCCGGACTCAGCCATACCAATCTACGCAGTCATTTTATTTATTTATTTGTTTGTTTGTTTAGTCAAGCATGTATATGATTACAGACAAAGTATAAACATGATTGTGAGTATATAAGATGTACAAGCATGGTTATGAGTACATTATATTTTACTAATACATGGGGACATTAGGACAGGGACGATAGGCAGGCTGGTGCGCTTATGCATGCCCCTTACTGTTGATTTTTGTTTAAAATAAGCCCTCTAGGATGCCTGAAAAGAGAAATTAAAGCAAACCCTGGAAAAGGCACATCTATAAATTGAATAAGTGAAAGAATGCAACTAGTTTGCAAGTGCAATCCTTTGTATTTCTGTTTGTGAGAAAAAACAGTTGGGGGAATACTACAGTTGGGATTTTGTACAGCTTCCTGTGAGTACTCAAACAACAACAAAACAAAGCAAATGTTTTGCAGTCAACAAACATGTTGAAACACCCAGCCTACATTTGTTACTGTAGAAGAAACCTTAGAAGTGTCAAATTCTAATTCTAAAAACTGTTTATAGACTTAACTTCAGGAAAATTCAAATGAGCTGCCCCACTGCCTGCTTCAGGGTGTTACGAATGAAGCCAGTGAAAATATGGACAGGTTCATACATTTCCTGTTGTTACTTCAGTCAGCTGGTTGAGTAGGACTGCTCATTTATTGATGGTATCAGACACTATTCCTTTGGCAGTAATTATACCTATGGCGATTGCTTTGTTATCACGAACAGTCAAAAAGGCCAGTTTTTTGACCATCAATCTTCTGCTGAAACATAGAAGAGAAGAGAAGAGAATTCTTTATTGGCCAAGTGTGATTGGACACACAAGGAATTTGTCTTTGCTGCATGTGCTCTCAGTGTACATAAAAAGATAAGATACATTACAATAAAATGTGAGTTGGGTGAGAAGGTAAAGCGAATAGAAAGGACTGAAGCAGCATTTAGGACTTAACAGAAAAACATATGGCTAAACTAGTATGGCTAAAGTGGGTTGTTTTGTTCAGTTCATGAACTGTATTGTATTAACTCATTTAGAAGGAAGGTCCCCAAGGTTTTCTCATTACTTTAGTGACAACTGGCCTGAGATCATCTTATTCTAGTTGTGTGAATTAGCCACAGATAAAGATTGTAATGGATACACTGGTAAAACTGTTACTGACGTAAGATGGTGTTGGACCGAATTTCAGAATAATCTGGTGCCCACAAATTTCCAAGAGAGGCCAAATTGAAGCCTCACATAACATACCTTTGCAATTGTACTGTCCCATCCCATATTTGTGCTTTCCCATAACTAGTCTTGAGATATAGTGCAATATCTAGTGCTAGGGTTTAAATGGCAATTATGTGGGTTCATCCATAAGACATTAATGGTAATCTTGGAAGGGACCTTGGATCTCTTCTAGTCCAACCCCCTGCCCAAGGCATTAGGTCCTAACTATATAATGAACTATCCCTGGACACTATAAATTATTCTTCCCTCTCTTCAAAGGGTTTTTTCAGTGCAAATTTTGGCAAAAAAACCCACTTTTCTCTTGTCCTTTACTTCATCCTCTCCCAATTTGAGGTCCTTAAGTAGAGACATAAGTTCCCAAAAATTCCCCAACTAGCACACTTATGATGAGCTCAAGCTGAGGAAGGCTGCTGTTCTCAAACTAAGTTTAATTGGACATCACTAATATAAGCACATTATTTTTACTTTTAGCCACTCTTGTTATTTTCCCCTTCCTCCTCCGTTATTTTCGGTTTTAGATTGTAAAGTTCTCCAGGCATAACATTGCCTTCTTGTACTTAGTAATATATTTTGAATTTTATTAGTATGATATTATCCTTTCTGAAGTTAAGTTCTGAATGCTGGTGCTAATGTACCCTGAGTAGCACTATCTGTAACCAGAAGAGAAATTTCAGTAAGTCGTATTGCAACATCTGCTGGATCTGACTCCTCCCGTGTTTTTCTGCAGGACACTGGCTTGTATTATCACCACTACCTCCAAGAAGTCATCAATGTGCTGGAAACCGATGGGCATTTCCGGGAAAAACTGCAAGCAGCCAATGCCGAGGACATCAAGGTGAATTGGGATATACAAGGGTGGCTGTTGTGTCATAACTAGGGCTAAGTGCTCTCTTTTACCACCATTGTGGGAAGTTCAGTTTGGTAAACTTGGATTTGTGTTTTGGACTTAGTAATGGATACAAACCACCTTTACTATAGCGATTTTCACTTACAGAAAGGAATGTGATCTTATTTTCCTGTGTCTTTAAGTGAAATATAGGGCAATGATACACACACATACAGGCAGTCCTCAACTTACAACCATTCATTTAGTAACCATGTGAAGTTACAGTGGTGCTGAAAAGAGTAATTTACAACTGGTACTAGTCCAAATACCATTCCAATGGTCGTGTGATGAAAATTTATCCGTTTGGCAACTGCTATATATTTAGACCATTGAAATGTCCCGGGGTGATATGAATGCCGTTTGCAACCTTCTGATTGCTGGATTTACTTAATGACCACATGGGGAAAGCTGGATTTACTTAATGACCACATGATTCACTTAACAACAACAACAACAAAATGATTTGCTTAACATTCTCAAAAACAACATCAACCATCAGAGCAACTTACTTTAACCGCCTTCTTTAACAATGAAAATTCTGGTTGTAAGTTGAGAACTACCTGTATAACAGAATCAACAGATTATAGTGACCAATTAGGATGATAAAACCCAACTGGATTCAGTGTTTAGGATAATTCAGGGGGAATTATCCAGTGTTTATCCAAATTATTTTGATCAAGCACATTGGAAACTGCGTTGCAACAGACCTTATACATTGAAATTGTAGATATGTATTATAATGGTGTACCTTTCAAGATTGTTGTGAGGTAAAAAAGGGACTAGGTACACAATGAATTCCTCAACACAAGACTAGGGCAAAAGTAAAATAAAAGATCTGCTTCCTTGTTGCTCCTTTCAGAGTGGAAAACTTAGCAAAGAGCTGGACTTTGTGGGTCACAGTGTCCGCACTAAGTTAGATGAATTGAAGAGACAGGAGGTGTCCCGGCTCCGGATGCTCCTGAAAGCCAAAATGGATGCCACGATGAAACAAGGTGAGCTAAGAGATAGGAAAGTGCTGAAGGTGGGATTCCTGCAAATGTTGAGGGCAAAGAACGTGTTGAGCCCCAATCCTGGGTTGTATTGTTGTGGTGTCAATAGTTGGATAGATGGAGAATGGCTGTTTGATGGCTGGTCATTCCTGCTATGGAATCATTGTGCAAACAGACAGATCTGGCGACAGCCACTGTGTTATTGTAGCTTCTAAATTCCAGACAAATTAATAGATGAGAGAATTTGTAATTCAGGGTTGAACTGAGGAGAGTCCTCAGTGGTCTCTGAGCTTAGTGGTTTCCTTGCAGGCATTTCATTACCAAACTAGGTAACATCACCAATACACTGATGATATTATCTAGTCTGGTAATGAAACCAAGGACAGATACATTAATAATATAAATAAATCCTTGGATTAACAAGGATTTATTTAATATCTTGAGGCACAAGGGGAAGCCCATTGGCAGTAATAGAATATTAGGAAAAAACTGGTTTGAATACAAACCAGCAGCTTTTCATCATTTAGCCAAATAATCGTGTTAACACTAATAATTTATAATTATTTGGCTAAATGATGAAAAGTGGCTGGTTTTCGGATCTCACTCTCCTCTCCCCGCACTCCAGGAAGGAAGCAGCATTGGCAAGCCTCTTTGCGGTTGCTGTGGTGGGCGGTGGGCACAATCGCAGGCCGCGCAGCGCCCCCGCCATGCCTGCTGCCATCTGAGGCGAGCCGGGGAAGGAGCAGGTGGCTGCCCAGCCAGCAAATGCTGCCCCGTGCACCTGAGCTGGTGTTCCCTCGCACGCCCCATCTTCTTCTCGACTTTCACCGCTGCTGCTGCTGCTGCTGCTTCCATGAGCACACGTACACCTGGCTGCTTGCCAGGTTGCTCGACTGCCTGCACTGCGGTTGCCACTAAGGAGAACGAGATCCAAAAGGCGGGCGGGCCTTCTCTTCCTCCTCCATCTGCACCAGGTGCTCACCGGTGCCTCACTCTCCTTGTGGTAACCGCGGTGCA
>JANHFT010005525.1:38068-50380 GCA_032467955.1 Pseudoxenodon macrops
TCTATCTATCTATCTATCTATCTATCTATCTATCTATCTATCTATCTATCTATCTATCTATCATCTATCTATCTAGAGAAAGCGGCCAAAGGAGGCTATCTGGCTTGACTTTGCACTGGCCTAATTTAGTAATTTCATACTCCCCCTCTCTCTCCCCCCCCCTTCTCAAATTAATGAGCTAGGGCACTGCAAAGCCAAGCTAGGTCATCAGGCCATTTATTTCCAAGAGTGGTAGTGGCAGCCCAATTAGGATAATAATTTGCCATTAAATATTAGACTTAAATTTAAACAAACATAACTGATGGAATGTACCTCTGTTTCAGTGGTTACTACTGTAGCAAATTACCTGATGTTACAATAGTGCAAACAAATAGTTTACCACACATCTCTTGCCATGTTGCCGGGCAGAGGAACAGGTAGAATAGAATTAATCTTTGCTTGTATTCAATACAGCCCCCATGTTTTGGACCAGATCTGGGTATCTATATTCCAATGAGATTTCAGAATTCTTCAAGTGTCAGCTGCAATATTGAAACTGCAATAAAACTTACATTCTTTAAAAATTCTGCAGATCTGGTCTGGGCAATTATGGTTAGTTTTTTTTCCCCATTTGCAGGAACCCTTATCTTGTTCTACTTTCCAGCTCATAGCCTTGAGGACAAATGACATCATGGTGTTCAGCTTCCCCCAACTCTTGAAAATAAGGACATAGATGGTGTGTGTATATGAGCTGTGATTATTTTATATGAAGCAAAGGTGAAGGGATTTGCATTTTGCTAAAATCTCTTTGGTTTATGTAAACTAGGCCATATTTGAAAACCAAATAGGTTTTTCCAAAGGTGGGTTTAAGATTTTCTTACTACTGGTTCACTCAGGGGCACACTGCGGACACACGCATGTGCAATGCTTTCAAAAAGCTTTTGCACATGCGCAGAAGCAAAATCCAAGATGCAGCCAAAAGAACTGGCTCGAGAGCGTGGCAGGCCCGGGTCGCTAACTGTTCTAGCGAACCAGGCTGCCAAGTTACTAACGGTTCAGTAGAACCGGACCGAACCGTTAGGAACCCACCTCTGGGTTGTTCATACTTGGAACTTGGAAACAATGCAAACTTGTTATGGGGTCATTTAACCTTATGCAATTTTTTCTTAGCTTATAAGAAAGAGTTATTCTAAAACAGGGGTGTCAAACTCATGGCCCATGGGCTGGATGCACTACGCGCCGGCCACACAACCCCCTCACCCCCGTTTAGTGAAGGGAGGAAAAGTCACAATACATCATGTGATGACAACGTGATACCACAAGTTTGGCATCCCTGTTCTAAAGTAACTCCTGTTTCTGAATGACTATACAAAAACATGAGAGAAAGAGGTGAATGGGGCTGTTCCAGACACACCAGTTCTGGTTTCCTTTAAAAAAAAAAATCCTTATGGAGACAACAGGAGTGAACTAGGGAGAGAGAAAAGGATGAAAATATGGCTCCAATTCTCACTGAGATACATTTCTTAACTGTGGAAAAAATGGCAGGAAGTTATAGATGAACTTAGGACAATGATTGACTGTTTGTCCAGATGGTGATCTTGCAAAATCAGGATGTCCTTGTTTTTCAGGATCTTCTCATCTTAGAACATTGGACAAATGTTTGCGTCAGATGCAGCCAAGAATGTCCTGAAGCCGTGTAAGTAAACACACCTTGGCTGGACATTGTATTAAGCCAACATCTGTTGTAAATAGGAAATGCCTGGGTTCATACACCCAGAGCAGACGGGATACGCGGGCGAGCGAGCGGGGGTGGGCGGGGCCAACCAGTGTTTTTTTTTACCAGTTCGGTGAACCACTTCAAATTGCCGCTACTGGTACTCTCAATCTGGTCCAAACCGGTCGAATTCCACCCCTGGTTGGAGTGGAGTTATAACAAAAACTAAAAGCTCCTAATAACATTTTCACCCAAAGACCAATGTTTTTCTTATCATTTGTTGTTGTGAACTATCCACAGTTGTCTTTAAGGTGAGCGACTGTAAGCTTCTTTTAAATTTCTGAGTTCCTGAGTAAAATCGTGATCACTGCTATAAATGTTTTTTTCCCCCACCAAGACAAACCAGATATTTTAGGGATGAAGATGCAATTACTTTTTGGCACCTCATTAGCTCTGTTTCCCCTCTTTCAAGTGTTTAGTTATTGCAGCCTCGTATATCCAGTGATTTTTGTGGGAAAGGCATTTGTTCTTACATTACAGCGTCTGTAATGACATGGATTAATTTATTGAAAACTAATTTATTTGGAATCTAACATAGTCTCCATTCCTGGTATGGTGATCACTATCCATTTATCCAGAACTATAGTATATGCAGGCTTGGCAGGAATAGAGCTGGTCTCAGGAGGTCAGATTTATGTATTAATTTATTCGGAAACCTTTAAAAATTATTTATCTCACAGCTGTATATTTCTCAAAAATCTCATGAATCTCCTTTCTTTTTTGGATAAAAATGGGAAGATCTTTCACTCCTGAAGAAAGCAAATACTGAGGTAATAGAATTATTTAATAATCCGCCCCAAAAAAATGAACATAGGAATTGGTATCCATCTTCAAGAATTTATCCTTAGGATCTCCATAAGATAAATTTTTATGTAGGTTTGTGATATATCTTGCATTTTTTTGTACATTATATAACGGGTGAAACTTTAATGCACAAAATTGCATACACGCATTAAGCAAGTTATTAAACAAATCTTAAGTCACAAGTGACGGGTGAAGCAAAATAATCTTCACTACTTTCCTAAAAATCGGTGTAGGGGTCGACTGGACATCTGAGAGTAAGTCATTCCATTACTTAATCATGGTCCGTTGAATAAATTGAATGGCAAACACCCATTCTTGAATCATTTATTGATCATACAATTTATAAGCCCCAATTCACAAGACACTGGTGATTTCATGATTCACTATCCATACAAGTACTTGAAGAAAAAAAGAGTACAATCCGTCCACATAAATCTAGACAATAGAGTTCAAAGGATTTTTAACTTAAAAGAAAATACTGAAATGCGATTAAAATGAAAGCATTAGACAAAGTATTGAAAAGTAAAACACTGAAGAATCATCCTACGTCACAAGTAACTGATGCAATGAAATATTCTTCATGGCCTTTGTAGAAATTGGTGTTGGGGAGAAAAAAAAAACAAGGCCGAAAACAAGATGGCGACGCATACGCAGTGCCGGAATGTCTGAAAGTATACTCTTCCATAGATAAGAGTCAGTCACCAAGTAAGCTTTTTTCCAGGCTCTGACACTACTCATCTTTTGAAAAACGCAAGCTTTCTCAGTGAATGGATTGAACACAAAAAAGAGGTGGGATTCACTTACCTTCCCTACCAGTTCGCAAATGTGAGCGTGCGCGCATTATGTCCTGGTGGGCGGGCGGAGCCTCCCGCAGTCACTGCTATCAGTTCACCCGATCCAGAGAGAACTGGCTGAATCCCACCATTGACACAGAAGGTAAGAGTGGATTCGGTTCAGTGAAGATGATCCCAAAAACAATGAAGAGTTTTATAAGTTAACATCAGCACTTTCAACTCTACTTAGAAACATATTGGAAATTGACTTACCAACCACAAAACTGGTGTTGTACTCTGCTTTGCCGGAGGCATCCAGATTCTGAACCAACTTCATTTTCCAAGTCATCTTCAAAATCAACCCCAATCAGTGTGTGTTGCTGTAGTCCAGGGGTCGGCAACCTTAAGCACTCAAAGAGCCATTTGGACCCATTTCCCACAGAAAAGAAAATACCGGGAGCCACAAGTTATATGAAGATAAATCTAACATATATTGTTTTTGATCTTTATGTTACATATAAAAAAACCTATAGTGTGTTGCATTTATAAAATCAATAAACTGCTACAGAGAACACGATTTTTTATTTCTGCATGCAACAAAAACATTTTGAACTCCCCCCCAAAAAAGATGGGTCGAAAAGCTCAATAAAGCTCGCGTGCTGGTGGGTGTCACACGTTGGCAGTTGTGACACATATCTAGAGCGACAGGGAGCTGGAGCAGAAGGATGAAAGAGTTGCATGCGGCTCCACAGCTGCAGGTTGCAGACCCTTGCTGTAGTCCAACCTCAAGGTGATAAAGGCAAGAGTTATGTTGCTAAGGCCTTTTAATCCAGAATGTGCTATAATTGGTGAACTAATCAAAGAATCCCAAGAGGTTAGCAGGAGATAAGAGTCCAAGAGAATCCATAAAACCGAGAGTAGCCTAGAACCTGTGTCTTTCCATTTGTAGCTCAAGTTCTTAGCTACAATTACAACGATAGCGGCTTTCATTCGCATAGCAGACTTTTTGCCACAGTGCTTGCCCATTGTATTTTTATTATTATGGGTTCGTTTTACGGTTGAAAACTATTTTAAATAGGAAAGAGAGTTATGAGTAGTTCTCTCCATTTGGCTTTGTTCTTTAGCCATGTGTTCTGGCCCATTGTTTTACTTGTTGGTGATGAAGAAGAAGAAGAACTTGTTACCAAGAAGGATAGATAAGTTGTTAGGAAGTGAAGATACCATGGTGACAGCTTTGGTGTAAAAAATCAAAATAGAACAGAACAGCCTGTCCTTGGGAAAGCATCCCTGGTGATAATTAGGAGATATGCCGGAAGAAAATTTGGGTTCATTGCACTGTCCTCTGCTGTGAAACTCTAGGTGGGAAATATCTATTAAGTTTGCAATGTTAAAGAATATATTTAGTTCACTGGAAAATGTTTGATTATCAGGATCTTTAATTTGAAACTATTCGAAGAAGTAAGAATGCCCATCAAGCTGGAAAATAAGCTTAGAATCGATATCTAAATATTTTCATGCAATACTTCCACATGCATTAGTTATAAAACCCACAACAAAAATAAAGTATGGGAAATTTTCATGAGCACACATTCCACCCTAATGATAAGGCTGTTTATATCAATGCCAGGTTTTATCAGCTTGAAGCTTAATCAACTGCTTTTTCAGATGAATCGAGACCAGAGAAGGATGTGTTTGTATTTTGCAAAAATAAGATGTAATACTTTAGCGCAGAGGTCTTCAAACTTGACAACTTTAAGACTTGTGGACTTCAAATCCCAGAACTCTCCAGCCAGCTGCTGGCTAGAGAATTCTGGTAGTCAAAGTCTATAAGGCTTAAAATTGCCAAGTTTGGGGACCCCTGCTTTAGCGCCACAAATTTCTGGAAAACATATGGTGCATCCATGTAAATTCTTTGTTAGTCTCATGAAGATAGATTTGATGGGCATAGCTGGAGTTGGTACCAAAACTGATCAATGAGAATTTAACATAATCTCTGGGTTTGAGTTTCCTCTTGTTTGCAAAGTACAACTAAAAAAAAACATTTGCACTTGCACAATAAATTAGGATTGGCATATTGAGTTCAGAAGTCTAGGCCCTTTGGCAGTAAGAATCTAGATTCACATCAAGTTTTGAAAATGTACTTTATTTGTAGGATTTCCTTCCATGCAGCCATAGAGCCTTACTTCCACTTGCATATAAACAGTCCATGAATATGCCCTGGCAACTGTTTTATTCAGCCATATCTCCATAATGTCTCCATATTGTCCTCAGTTAATAACTTAGATGCAGGGGTGGGCTACTGGTGGTTCTCAGGGGTTCAGGAGAACCTCTAGCTAAGGTTCTGTGCAGTTCGGAGAACCCCCAAATCCAACTCCTAGCTGGCCCCGCCTACCCTGCCCCTCCCAGGAGTCCTCACGCAGCCCATTTTGGATGCAGGTAAGTGCAGGGCACTTGCGGAGGCTCGGGGAGGGCGAAAAACGGGCCTACCGGAAGTTTGGGAAGGCTGGAAATGGGCCTGTTTTCAGCCTCCAGAGGGCCTCCGGAGCCTGGGGAGGCCATGTTCGCCCTCTCGAAGGCTCAAGGAAAGGCTCCGGAGCCCTGGGATGGCAAAAACGGCCCCCCTGCCATGGTGCAGAAGGCAAATTAGGCCACGCCCACTATAGCTACACCCACCCAGCAACCGGGCAGAGAACTCCTTGCTAAAAAATTTGAAGCCCACCCCTGCTTAGGTGGTCCTAATGTTAATGTTGTATTTTATAGTGTGAAATTTGCATTCTTCCCCCCCCCCATTCTTCCTCACCAGTCATTTTGTTAACAATTGTCAGAACTCCACATGACTCAACCAAACTGAAAATTAGTAAGCAAAGAAACACGTTTCTCTGGTTGATTAGCTTTTTAAGAAAAGGGTTTAAATGACAGCAGTTGAGAATTCTGGCTAATACTGTCCTTTCTTCACCCTAAGGCATTCTGAAATCTTGGTTACTGAACAAGAATCAGAAAATATTTACTCGTCTTTCATCTTCACTATATGTGCCACTTTTTGACGGTAGTGGTTGTTTCTTTTACAAGTACAAAAAACAACAACAACAAAAAAGAAAAGGCAGAATTACAAAGACTAAACTAAAACTAAAGAAAATGAATCAAATCATACAATGCATATATTCACAGATATACTTACATATATGATATAATAAACATTGAAATGAATGGAAGCAATCATTCATTATAGCCGTGCATAACTAATCCAAATTGATAATTTGTAAATTGTTGGTAACTACAGTTCTGCAGACCTTCTACAACCTTTCTTGCCACAATTGTTAGGTGAATCACTGCAGTTGTTAAGTTAGTAACATGATTGTTAAGTGAATCTGCCTTCCCTATTGATTTTGTTTGTCAGAGGGCCGCAGAAGGTGATCACATGACCCTGGATGTCAAACTAGCAGCCCGTGGGCTGGATGCATCACGCGCAGGCCACGCCCTCCTGATCTCCGCCAACGGGAACAATGTCACAAAACATCACGTGATGGCAGCATTTGAATTTTGATCATGTGATTTTTGCATGTGGTTTTTTTGAGGCTGCAACGGTCATAAGTGTGAAAAACAGTCATAAGTCGCTTTTTTCCAGTACCATTGTAACTTCACATAGTCACTAAATGAACTGTAGTAAATCGAGTGCATAAATTAATGCTAGTTATACAAATATTTGGGGAAAATATGT
Organism: Pseudoxenodon macrops; assembly: GCA_032467955.1. NCBI lineage: Eukaryota > Metazoa > Chordata > Lepidosauria > Squamata > Pseudoxenodontidae > Pseudoxenodon > Pseudoxenodon macrops. The sequence continues at coordinate 45,117 of JANHFT010005525.1, forward strand.
GTGCTATTGTTCTTTATTTAAAAAAGTAAAGAATTTTTTGAGAGCAGATCATCACTGTATACGTCTCAATTCCTGTTAAAAGAGAAAAGTCCTGCTTGAGTTAGATCTGGTTTCTCCTTTGGAACAGATGTAATATGTATGTTGGCTCTCTTAACATCTGTCTTCTGGTTAGATGACTTTTATATGAAATACAGCTCATGGGGATCCAAGAATTCTATAAATGTGAAGAAGTCATTTAGATGACCTTCCTTCACATGCTTCATAGATTCCAAGGATTTTCAGGGAATGCTGGAGGATTTTTTTGACAGCTTGTGTCTGGTTGATCTCTGGACTACAGAGATGGCCAGAGAGGAACAAGATTGACCTTGAAATATCTCTTCTTAGTTAGTGATTCTTCCTGCCTCCCTGGTTCTCAGAAGAGCTATGGAAAATGAAGCAATGGAAATATGCCTGGAAGGACAATGGCATCAAGCCAAAAATGAATATAACTAATCACTGGCATATGCCCATCTTTGGGCTTACCCAAAGGTGACAAGTATAGTGAAACATCTGCTCTACTCCATTGTCATAGTTGCAGTTCCTGGCCATGGTCCTGTTTAAGATGACCCAGGTTCTTTTGAGAGGAATAGATGGGACAAGTTGCCTAAAAAGCAGAGGAGATGCTTTTGTTGGTTTCTTTGTGGTTAAAGTCCTCACCTTTGTTCAGATTTGGACACCACTTTGGCAGAACCAGTTAAGAGGGCCAGGTTTTGCATTGTGATTTTTATTTTTCAAATGTGTATTTATTTCCCCCCCGAATGTGTACGATCCAAAGAAATGTTTGTAGTTTTGCTTCCTGTGGACTGGATTCATGTCCCTCCTGCTCCTTCAAGTAACTAGGTAGTATGTTCAGCTGGATTTGGGAGCGGGTTAATGACCCTCTTCTAAAGATGCCATCTTTCAATTCAGCATTAAAGGGGGTCATTGAGATGATGATACAGATTCAGCTGCCGAGGATGTTAGAAGAAACAGATTATCTAGTTGGAATTCAGGCATGGCTGTAGGATGGAACTACCATGGGTTGCTCTAATGGATGATCTTCTAGTAGTAGACCTTCTAGTTGATGACCCTCTAGTAGAGGGGCGTCAAACTCACGTTGTCACGTTGTTGTCAGGTGACATAACACGATTTCCCCCCTTCACTAAACCGGGCATGGGCATGGCCAGCATGTGACGCATCCAGCCCACAGGCCATGAGTTGGACAGCCTTGCTCTAGTAGATGACTCAAGTAGGAGGAATGTATCATTCCCAATCCTATTGGTTCTCTCAGTGTTGCTTAATGCTATTGACTAATGGCAGCCTTCTGGATTGTCTGCATATTTGGAGGTGAAGGGGTTTGTTTTGCTGAGGTTGTGCTCATACCTGAACAGATTATTCCAACTAGTAGTCATGGGGGAAATAAAAGATGGCCAAATAAGTTTTTGTATTGGTATTTAAAATATTGTGATAAAAGTCACATTCTACTTCTTCTCCAAAGGCTTTTGGCCACAGTCTCTTACAAAACATTTATTCCCAACAGCCCCATGAAGAAAAAGCAAAACTGAGCCAACATTCAGAGCAGAGATTTGAATATTGACCTCCTCGGTCACAGAGCAAAATTTGGGCCAGTACAATATATTGGTATTCTGCGATTCTGTTAGAAAAGCAACGGTGGGATTTGACAGCACCTTTAAGTGAAAATATCCTCTCACACTTACGTCATAGAAGTTGGGGCAAGTCTAATATTAAAGCCTGTTGAGATGCAACTTAAGTTTTCCTCCCTCTGGTACCAGGTTGGCCTCATGTGGGAGTGTCAGAGGGAAGAACTCTGTGTGCTCCATCTCCAGCTGTAAAATAGTTTCGTTGTTTTGATTTCGCCAATCGACAACCCTCCAAATAGGAAAAACGATCCAGCTGTTCCATTCTCCGAAGCAGAGGAAAGGGAATTCTTTGACCTTTTCTTACTAGAGGCTGATTGCCATGGATGAAGTGTTTGATTTAGGGGTTCTTCTAAATGCCCCCTGCTGCCTCCCCATTTTCTGCCTTTCAGCTGCAACTCCTGAAACAAGCAATGTGCTCCTGAGAGAATTACCCGGCTGCATGTTCCTGACCCACATCGTTGTGCTTGTCATTTTTGCTCTGCAAAGGAGCTGCTATGAAAAGATAATAATTCCATAAGCAGCTGGTTCCCTTCCCTCCTCCCGAAGACTATTTGCATACACTGTATTTAAGACAGCCCTCCCACTTCTTGGCTGAGGTGCTCGTTGCTAGCCAAGCTACTAATACTGTAAATATTTGTCTGTGCGATCTTCCAAGGCTTGGCAGTTCCCAGCATTCTCTGCAAAGAGGCGATCTTCTGTCAGTTCAAACAGCAACATCCACGTGGCTGCAGACCAAGTGGCCATGAATGCCACAGCTGCTCAGGTGAATCAAACAGAACACCGGTCTTCAGCGTCAGGGTTTCCATAGCTGCCCACAGAGGGGGTGCAAATAAGAGCTGAGGAAATAATACAAACATACCCAGTCTGCTTTTGCCAAGCTACCAGATGGCTCCTACCAGGAAACTCTTTTATTATTATTTTAGGACAAGGGTGTCAAACTCAAGGCCTGTGGGCCAGATCTGGGCCATGGGGTGCTTAGATCTGGCCCGTGGAGCCGCCCTGGAAACAACGAAGGATTGGCTTGCAGTGCCTCTGCCAGGGAAAATGGAGCTCTGTTTCCGCTGACAGAAGGCTGCATGAGGTCGTCCTGGCTTAAAATGGATGTCAAGCTGGCCACGCCCCTGGCCATGCCCCCTCCAGCCCCCTGAAGTCAAACGCAACCCTGATGCGGTCCTCAATGAAATTGAGTTTGACATCCCTGCTCTAAGATGAAGTGGGAGAGATTTTGAGTCAAACCTTAGCCCTTGGGTCAGATCAGAGTGTCAGAGGCCAGTCTCTGACTATTTGAAATAATTACAAGATACAAAAACACTGCATGAGAACAACTCGGCCAATGATACATCTCTTGATAGTCTCCAAGATACTTCCAAAGATATTAGACCAAAGACAGTGAAGGTTCAATGAATGTATTTGATCCAAACATGCTTGTATGTTTCCATGCAGCATTGCCAATAATCTTCTGTTCCACAGCAGAAATTACCTATCATATTCCTACTTAATCGTTTTAGTTTCCTTGCCTGTTGTTTTCTCCCATTATATTATGTATTCTTATACTCACTTTGCTGACATTTTAGATTCAATCATTCCCACCAGAACCATGAATTTATTTTTGCTAAGTACACTTTGTTAAGATAAATGTATCATAAATTATAACCACCCCTTAATTGACCTCTGTCAAAAAGGACTTGATCGTCACACATAATTTAGGAAAGGAGATTTATTCTTTCAAAGACATCTCCTTTTATTTTCTAAAATGCATGAACTTTCTTTTCTACTCTCCTCACTCTGTCTCTTGCTCCCTCTGTTTTTTTTTTAACTTCACTTGTTTTGCTTTTCTTTTTCTTTTTAATTTGGAAACCTTTGCAAGGTGCCCCAGAGTTTATATGACATAAGGACACTGCCATCTCTATAAGTTGTTTTGGAAAAAGCTTAAAATAACCCCTAACCCAATGAAGGACATTGGTTAATTTTTGTAACCTTATCTTGTTAGTAATTAAAGATGTTCCGTGTATTGTATCCAATGATAATGGATCTAGTTTATAATTAACGGGTAAAAGTCCTACGGATTATGAAAGATGGCACCTATTGTAGATAATGTATACACTGGCAATCTTCATTGTTTGACTTTTACTCACCATGAAGTTATTTTCAGATCAATATTTTTTAAAAAAACAGCATTATGACACTTCTCCAACATCCAGAGCCTCGGTAAATGTTCTATACCCACAGCAGAAATATAAGATGTCTCAATTCACATGTTGTACTATTGAATCCAATGTCTGTGTACAGAATGCTTAATAAAAGCCGTTCAACATTATGGGCTTTTTCGTTTCCATGGACGGTGGTTGTGAAGTGTCTCTATCTGTGAGCGATCGATGCTCTCAGAAATGAATCTGTTACCCAGCCAGATGGCATAGTGATGCTTCAAGGAACTCAGCTAGCAAAATAAAATAAAATAAAGGAACTGACACAAGGGATACCACCAATGTGCGTATGACAGGAGAGATGTGGATGCCGTCTGTAATGAAACCGTTGACTTTCTTGTTTAGTTCTTGAATCAGACCTTTGAAGTTAAAACTGCTGCTAATCAGCATGATGCAAAAGCCTTTTGCTATTTTCCACACACTTCAATAAATCTGGAAGGAGTTCTCACTGGGGAGGGTGGGTTTGGAACAGATATTCATCTTGCAGAAATGTCACCAAAATACAAAGAGAAGCTTCAACTCTTTGATAATATCAGTGGAGTTTGCAAAATCACATCTTCTCATCTAATCCTTTGTGTTTTCTACTGTCAAGTGAATGGAGGCAGGTGACAACATTCTTGGTACATCTCTTAGCATCTAAGGTTCATGGCACTGAAATTGAATACAGGTAGTCCTTGATTTACAACCATTCATTTAATGACTGTTCCAAGTTATAAAGGCACTGAAAAAAGTGAGTTATGACCATATGTAGCATCCCCATTGGTCCTGAGATCAAAATGCAAATGCCTGACTCAGTTTTAAAATGGTTGCAGTGTCCTGGGGTCATGTGACCACTTTTTGCGACCTTCTGACAAGCAAAGTCAATGGGGAGGCCAGATTCACTTAACAATCATGTGACTAATTTTACAACTGCAATGATTCACTTAACCGCAACATTTCATAAAATGGGGCAACGCTCACTTTACAATTGTCTTACTTAGCAACGGAAATGTTTGGCTCAATTGTGATCTTGAGTTGAGGACTACCTATATTCCATTAGCGGGAGAACATGTTTAAATCCATAAAGAGAAACAGAATCGCAATTGAGTCATATGTGTGTGTGTGTGTGTGTGTGTGTGTGAGAGAGAGAGAGAGAGATTGTGAAAGATATCTATGACCCAGGGGTGGATTCTACTTACCTTCCCTACTGGTTTGGAGTTGCGCCAAAAGCGCACATATGCGCACATGCAGCCTCCACACTTCCGGGTGAAAACCTTCTGTGCATGCGCAGAAGCCTTTGTGCATGTCCAGAAGGTTGTTTTTTGGCCGATGTGAGGCCGAAACACAGATTTTTCCATGGAGGACTGGTTCCAGGGCGTGGTCAGCCGCTCATCGCTGCTGG
>JANHFT010005525.1:85859-98291 GCA_032467955.1 Pseudoxenodon macrops
ACATCAGGGTTGTGTTTGACCTCGGAGGGCTAGGGTGGGTATGGCCAGGGAGGGCGTGGCCAGCTCAACATCACTCCTGTCGGGGGCGCCTTAGGTGGCCCAAGCGCTCTGCCAGCGAAAGCAGGCTCCTGAGCTCCGTTTTCAGCTGCCACAGTCTCCTGCAACCCACTGCCAGTGAAAATGGAAACAAAAACGGAGCTCGGGAGCCTGCTTTCGCTGTAGAAGCACCACGGGCCGGTCCTTCACTGTTTCTAGGATGGTCCCATAGGCCAGATTTAAGTACCCCGGATCCAACCCCCAGGCCTCGAGTTTGACACCCCTGTTCTAGACCCTCCAGCCAAAACTCTTTGACCAATGGGGGCTGTAGAATGCCCCCTTTTGCCAGATTGAGTGAGGCTGATACCGTTGGGCCGAGATGCTTCATAGCCCTTATAATCATCTGTTACACAAACCGAGGTTCACACTATTTTTACTACCTGTGACTCCTTGTGAATAGTTTTATGAAGATGATCGTTAGATCAAATATGATACATTTTCTATATCTACATGGGTATTGAACATTTTTCTGCTGGCCATCTGTAGGAGCAGAGAAATTTAGATAGAAATCTTCATACTTTTACTAGCAAAGCTGCATATCAAACTAGAGCATTAGAAGGGGGGAAAAGCAGTAAATATATTAAGATAAGAGATGAGAATGAAATCCAGGTTGTGTACCACCAGCAACCTCGGATAATGTTGCTGTATTTTGCACTTAAAAATTGGGAGATTTAAAAGGAAAATCAGTTATAAAATCAGAAAGTGAGTTATTTGAAGATTTGTCACGATTTTCTCATAACGGTTGTTGTGGAGGAAAATAGGAAGAAGTCATATTATGTTTGTTTGCTGCCTTATCTATAAAAATAATACAAGCAAGATATAAATAAATAAACATAATTGTGAATGAATCCTACAACCCCATCCACACATTCTCTTCAAAATGGCATTTTCTGTCAAACCCAACCCCTGATATTAGATAGAACTATTATAACCATTATATACAAACCAGATAAAAGAAATAGGTGGTGTCCTTCAAAGTAAAACCATGTAGGCAGAGTAGAGAAGATAAATAAATAAAACTTTATAACGATCATAAACCAAGAGAGAGACAAAGCCTCCATGGTGAAACATTGCATAGCCATTAGGAATTACAGCTGCTGGCAGGCCAGTATTTACACATAGGAGAAAAAGAATTGGCAACATTTAAGACACAGATTTTACCTTTGTTATCGAACAGTTACTGAAAGTGGAATAAATCAGAATGCCCTGGGAATTTAGAAGGAAGAGGAAAGATCAACTGCAAATGAGTCTCCCTGTAGAATTGGCTTCATAACAAAACACGAGCTACCTTTTTTTTTATTGTACCTGCCTCACAAAGCACCATTGTTTAGCAAAAGGGATTTTCTGTGCTTCCAGTCTGCTGAAGCTAGGGGAAAAAAGACAGAGTTTTAAAGACAACTGTCTGTTTGTCAACCTGAAACTTAATCTTAGGGATAGACGAATGCCTTGGCAGTTCCTGTTTATGCTTAGCCATGATTTGTTTAAGCGTAGTTTGCAGAATTTAGTTGCTGGGCTCAAACATGGGAAGTAATACAAACATTGTTTCTAAGATACAATCATTATGGTTATTTATTACATTGAACATAACCTTCTACTCTAGTGGATTCTGGACAAAACACAATACAGGTAGTCCTCGGCTTACAGCAGTTCATTTAGTGACCATTTGAAGTTGCAACGGCAGTGAAAAAAATGACTTATGACCATTTTTCGCACTTATGACCAGGGCTGCATCCTCATAGTCAGTGATCAAAATTTTGATGTTGGCAACTGACTCATATTTATGACGGTTGCAGTGTCCCAAGATCATGTGATCCCCTTTTGCGACCTTCTGACACGCAAAGTCAATGGGGAAGCCAGATTCACTTGACAACTGTGTTACTAACTTAACAACTGCAGTGATTCACTTAGCAACGGTTGCAGCAAAGGATGTAAAATGGGGCAAAATTCACTTAACTGTCATGCTTAGCAACAGAAATTTTGGGCTCAATTATGGTTATAAGTCGAGGAGTACCTGTAGTTGTACATCTAGCCAGGATTCTCTTTTTTTTAATCTTGGGTTTCTTCTGCAATATGTCGGTTTAAGGTAAAGAGATTAGGATAACAAGCAGGATCTGCAATGCTGATGTTTGCTAAATTCGAGTTCTCCAGTTCAGATGTCATGCAAATTAAAATCTTAACACAAAAAAACCCCAACATATGATCAAGAGAGAAGGTAAGAGAGGGATTAATTGATTATGTCATAAACCATGAACACAATGCAGAATTAATTGGATGCTAGTCTCTTTTAATCAGTAGGAGTGACATGCAACTTAAAGAACTTGGTTTGCATTTAGATCCAAATCAACAAAATCCCCCCCTCCCATTTCTACTAGGCTAACATCTCCTATATTATATATGTGTAGTTTTCATATGTGTAGACAAAAAATACTCCCTTTGAACTGGGAATTAAATTGCACAGTGTGTGAATGTAATACACATTTAAGCTGTGCTGTGTACAATTAATTTGGCATAAAAAACCCTTCTGAAATGAGCATTAAGTATGAAATGCTCGATTTTATAATCCTCATAAAAGTTACAATTGGAGTTTTCTTGATTTACTTCTGTATTCCAGTCATTGTATCTGCTGGATGTTTTATAACTTTATTTATTCTATTTGAGGGTGTTACAGAACACTGTCAAACCAATTCATTTACTTACTTACACACACACACACGCACGTATATATGTGTATATATACACATATAAAAGAAAATAACCCCCGATGTTTTAAAAATTAACACGATTCATACAAATTGGAAAATATAACAACTGAAAAAAAGAACTCCACAATTAAAAATGAAATCAGCAAGGGTGTTTTCTTGCTGAAAAATCATTGTTGCACTGAATGATTAACTAGCAGGTAGAAAAGCTGCAATGCTGATTGGCAATCTCTCCCAGCTTGCATTATGCATCATTTAAAACTGCTCAAACTGTAGGAGGAATGATCTCTTCAGGAGCTAGAACTAAAATGGAATTGAAACGAAAGTTAAAGCTGCAATATATGGTAACCTCTAAGTGTTTTGAAGTCGTTCTTATTTTGGAGACGAGTGAATGCTGTTGTGGGACTTGCCACAATTTAAAACTCTGAATAGAAATTAACATTGGTGCCATTTGTTGATAAATATATAGTTTATTAGAACTCAAGTGTATTGCACTATTGCAAAGCCCAGAACCAAGCCAAAAAGTTCTGCTTTTCTCTCCCTTAACTACCGGTATCTCTCACTGCCCACCCCAGTGTAACCAATCATGTTCAGGCAAGATAGTTTCATAACGGTCAGTCCAAGCTCATTTTGATATGCGTCTCCCTCCTTCCCGCTGGATGACCTTGAGGCAACTTCTTCAGGAGACACAGCACTTACTTTCATTTCCCCAAGCCTTCCCCCCTTCAATTCATGGCAGCCTGTCACCACATAGCGGCAAAGCACAAGAAAACATAAGGGGCAGCTGACAACTGTTCCAGAGGTGGGTTCCTGCCGGTCCGGTCCAGTAGAACCGGTAGTGGGAATTTCCCCCTGCTTACCGAACTGGCAGCGATGGTCGGCTGGACACGCCCCCAAACCAGTCCTCCAGCTCAAAATCGGGGCTCCGGCCTCAAATCGGCCAAAAAACAACCCTCTGTGCATGTGCAAAGCCTTCTGCGCATGCACAGAGGGTTTTCACCTGGAAGTGACAAGGGCGCGTGCATGCGCACTTCTGGCAGTAAGGATGATAAGTAGAACCCACCCCTGAACTGTTCTACTGATTGAGGATACCAAAGCAGTGAACTGGGCGTTGAATTTAATGACTTAACAAGTGAAGGATTTTACAGTGACTTAATTATCTTGACCAGGTATAGTTAAAACACAAGACAACCCCTCCCCCCAAAAAACTTTTAACAAACAACTTCATTGAACAATAACACCTGTGGTCCCTATTTATAAAGCCACTTTAGAAAAGTTTAGAAAGTTTCTGGAAATAAAGGTCACCATTTAATTTAGTAACTTCTATTTCTTAATTTTATTGGTTCAATTTATATGCCTCATGAGCTCTGTGCTTATTGAAAATAACTGTATATCACTTATTTATAGTTCATCTGTCCAATGAATTCTAGAATGAAAGATATTAGCAAGAGTTGCACAAACCAACCTAGATAAGATATCATTAATTGAAGTGAATTACAATTGAAATTTGTAAGGACCCCAACTGGTAATTTACTTTTAAACGGATTCTCTGAATTTCTCTCTTAATTTAGACAGTACATACTGTAACACTGAATTTAGCTGAATAAAAATTGTATGGACATAAAGTCAGGATAATTTTTCCAAGTTATTAATATAGGAGTTGAGGACACATTAACATCAGAGCAGGTTTTACAGTATGGAAGAGAGAGCCATCGTTACACATACTTTATCTCTTGGTAATAATGGGAAATGGACGAGGAATTGTATCTGTTCTTGAAACTACCTGCTCATTTAGCTATTTAGGAATTTCCTAAAGCTTGATATGGAGCCATAGCATTGTGAAAATGTGGGTGTGATTCTCTACAGCCTCAAGCACTTGACTAAGGCTTCCTTCATAGGAAGAACTGCACTTCTGTGTAATGCTACATTACGGAACATTTTAGGAAAGTACAAGTAGTGATGAAATCTATAAGGAAACAAGCTCAGATGCATTGTGTGAAAAAATAAATAAATAAACTTGTATATCTTTTTTGGACTTTTCAGGTTTTTGTTGCTGTTGTTCTGTTCAGTCGTATCTGGTTTTCAGGGACTGCCTGGATAAGTCCCTGTAGTTTTCTTGGCAAAATTTTGCCAAATGTTTTGCCATTGCCTCCTTCCTAGGGCTGAGAGAAAGTGATTGGTCCAAAGTCACCCAGCTTGTTTTGTACTGAAGGTGGGAATAGAACTTAGAGTCTCCGTGGTTCTAGCCTGATACTTCAGCCACTACACTAAAGCAGCGATCACCAACTGGTCGTCCGTGGACCACTGGTGGTCCGTGAGAAAATTTTGGTGATCCGCAGAAAATCTATTTGCATTTTTTATATTGCACTAAATCAGGGGTCCTCAAACTACGGCCCCTGGACCGGATATCTGCAATGACATTTGTGTTGCTGCAGAGAGTCTCTCTCTTCTGGGTCTTTTTGTGTGGGTCAGAGGGGGCCAGAAATTCTGACTTGGGGTCTGCTTCATCCTCCTGGTGGTGGGCTTTGGGCAAAGGCTGGAGGGAAGAGCCGCTGGCATCATGGCCTAGAACTGGCTGACCATCTCAGCCCGCTGAGAATCCAGGCACCGGTACCTGGCCTTGCACTCCTGCAGGTCTTCTCTCTGCTTGGAAAGCCTATGCTCATAGTCCTCAGTGAGGTGCTTCTGCTGAGCCTCCTTCTCAATCAGATCCAATTTGAACTGAGCCAGCTGTTTAACCAGAGAATTTATACTTTCAGGATGAATTTTGACCTTGCCCATGTGATATGTTATAAGGAAGCTCAGATGCATTGTGTGAAAAAATAATATTTCCAAGAAAATGTCTTATGAGGATATTTTAAAAAAACCATGTACTTAAAATTCTTTAGGGGAAAAAAAAAAGGTTTGTTGAGGGAATTGAAGAACTAAAGATTTGCTCAGATCTTGAGCAATACGTTTGAATAATTCAAAATGGTATTTTAAAATAGAAATTGGCTTCATAAATCAATTAGTGGCTGCAAGCAGCACTCTGGTTTTCTTTTTCCTAACATCTTCATGAAAAACATTATGGCTGTTGAGTGCTTTCAGTACAGCTTACAGTTATAATGCCAGGTTTATGCCCAGTGCCTCAGAATGTGGGAATGCAAATAGTCAAAACAGAGTTGATTATAGTGATATTATATTATACCTAGCCTGTGCCATCTTTGCTAATTGCCATTTGTTCTGTTTCAGTGAAAGATTTCAGCATTGACCTTCGTAGTCTAAACAATCTTAACAGATATCAGAAATTGAATATTTCTATAACATTTGCAAACAACAATGATATTCTGTGATACTCTACTGTGATCAAAGGATAATCAGTCTTACACGTAAGAGTAAGGTGTGAGACCTTACTGGTGAAGCTGTGCTCTAGGGACAAGGTGAAAATGCTGCTTTTGTATGTTTGTCTCTGATCTAGGAAAGTTCGCCGCTTGAGTTTTTGGATTCCATCCCTGGGTTGGCAGTAAAGTTTCCAAAGGTGATTGTCCTTTGGCGATATCAGCTTGTCTTGCTTGGGAGAAGAGTTGGAAGTGGTTCAGTAATCCATGGCACCCATGATCGCCATGAACTTGTTCTAGGTCACATTGGACTCAAAAAAGAATTAAATGTGGATTTTATGATGTGATTGAAGGGTTGGGGCTGTTAATATATCTCTCTTGTCATAGTCAATAACCACTGATTACTGTAGAGCGGTGAGGTGCCATTAACCTCCATGGAGAGGATAGGCCTATTTAATCAGTATCTCCGGGTATCTAATGGAACGGATTTGTTTTCAGAAGCATTTGGGAGAGTTACCTGCTGGGCAATTCTATTGAAGCCTTAGCTATCTGTTGGAACAGGGAAGTACGGTAGCATCAGATTAAATTCCTCCTGAATGGCCTATCATAGCTTGCTAACCAGAGGAGACTTCTGGGAACTTCAAGGAATGAAGTGAACCAAGAGATATCTCAACTGCCACTGAAATTAATCAAGGAATGATTCTGACTGGCCACAAGTAAGAGCCCATACTGGGACCTATACTATAAGAGTGGTGAACCCCGCTCTTATTGCATCCATACGTAGCTGCCTGGCAGCTTTCTTTTAGTGACACAGCATCTAAATAGAGAGTGAGGAGGTACTCCTAAGGAGCTACTGTGACGAATTTTGTAAAGATCTGGAGGACAAAGTCGCTCAAATTCTCTTGGAGTTGGGTGCTAGCTGGGCAGTTTCAGAGGAGATGCTGAGACATTGCCTTATGAAGTTGTCTGCAGTGAGTTTGAATCCTGAGGAAGTGGTCAGGATTGTCTACAGCATCAGTTTGGCCACTTGAAGTCTGGATCTCAGGTCTTGTTGGGTGGTAAAAACTTCCAAAGAGATAAAAGGGAGCTGGTTTGGGACAGTGGTGACTATATCTGTGAGAGAGGAAGAGTTGCCCTCTTCTTTAGATGAGCTAGTATTATGTCTCCAACAGATGTGACTAGATCCAGAAAAATTGGAGTATACCATCCACTCCTTTTTGAGGAAAGTTGTGGAGAAAGCTGCAGAAGATGCTGGAGAGAACAGATAGACCCTTTTCAATTAGATTTAATTGAACAGGGGTAACAATTAGATTTCAAGTCCACGTTTGGCACAGAGGCAGCATTAATTATGCTCATTGATGATCACTGTCAGGATTGGAATAGGGATAATAGATCCCTCTCCTCTTGCTTAGCTTTAGATTGGGATATTGATTATGGTAACCTTCTGAGCCTTCTCCAAGGAGAGTTACTGCTTTGCAGCAATTCTCCTTCCTGCTCCTTTCCTCCTTTTCAGTTCAAGGAGGGAGAAATCAAGCTACATGCCTCTTAATTGTGGGCTGCTGTTGTGCTCAACACTTCCCCTGCTCCTCTTTGACATGCATGTGAAAGAGGATAGGCTTCATAGTGTTGTCATGATTCCCAAATTTATATCTTGGCCTTTGACCCAATGGTACTGTGAAGCACTGCCCACATCTGGACAGTTGACCCGATACAAACAGGAGACTCAATCCCAGCAAGAGGCTGATTTGAATTTGAGGGACTGATAATTCTAATGAGATTCCACTATTAGCACTGGATAGCAGTTGCAATTGGAAGGTCCTCTTGGAATCCCAGCTGGAACAGGGGAAATTACTCATTATCTTTCATTCAATTCTTAATTGGAAATAGCAGTGTAGTTTATGTGCTGTACCTGAAGAGCATTCTGAAGCTGCAGCTGGTCCAGGATGCAATAACTAGAATAGTTAAAGGCGCATCTCATAATAACCACATAGTACCTGTTACCCCAAGAGCTGCAGTGGTTGCCATTTAGCTTCCAGATGCAGCTTTAAGTTATTACTTTTAATGGTTCAGGCCAGGGCATATGGTTCAGGGCATGGGTATCTGCAGGATTGCCTTTGTAGAAATATTTGTGGAACCATTAGTGCTCTCTGACCATGGTTGTTTGTGTTATTACCTGACTAGGTAACATCATCAGTCCTAGCTAGTGTAGGGTTTACTCCCAGTTTATATACAGTTTTTTTTGTCCTGTCAGTGTTGGTGGTTGTCTTCTCTTTTTAGTTCCTTGACTAGAGTATTATTTATTGCTTGATTATTTGCCTGGTGTTAATCCCTGCTTATCTGGGTATTGGTTGCTGGACATAATGTATTCTTCCTTAGCTTTCTTATTGTCTCTTTTCAATGGTGTGTAAATGTGGTTTATCTCTATGTATCTGTTAATGGTTATGTGTCTACGGTATTGATGGCAGGATAGCTACATATATATTTTTTCTATTGGATCATTCATTCATTCATTAAATTTATAAACTGCCTGTCTTATAAAAAATGACTCTGGGTAATGTAGAGCAAGATTACAAAATAATTAATATGTAAAACAACTATTATTAAAAAAATTAAAAATCACAAAAGCTCAGAGAACGCAGCAGATGTTAATAAAAATGGAGCAAGTCAGTATGTGCCCATCCAATACAATAAGGGTGGTACACAATAGGGTTTGGTACAGTCAGTGTAGTTTTTATGAATCTTCTTGATCACAGGCTACCAATTTACCGCTGAAACATGTTTTAGTTACCAGTTAAGTCATCCCTTCCTTCAACATTCAAATAACCTCTCTTCCTCTTGGTCTTCCGGAAGTTAGTGCAACTTAGCTTTCATGCATTAGTGGAGGCCAGTTCATGGTCAATATCCCTGCCGTAGAGGATTATATTTTATTGTTTTGCATACAGGTAACCCTCAACTTAAAGTTAGTGACCATTCAAAGTTGTAACAGCATGAAAAAAGTGACTAGCAACTAATCATAAGATTGTGCATGAATTACTTAACCACCACCTTGCTTAACCACAGACATTTTGGTCCCAGCTGTGACTAAATTGTATATCTCCCAAATTCATGTTTTCATTTATATTACATAGGATTTGATCCATATTATTTTTAATCCCAATTACTATACGTATTGGGGATTGTACCCCACTCAAAAGTGCCTGATTGAATTGATTATAAAGCCAATAAATAACCTGTTATAATGAGTAAAATATACTCAGAACGGTATTAAAAACAAATCCTTGTTTTCATGCCTGGTTTATGCAGTATTTAATGCAAACATTGTACACAACTAAGGATGAATTTTTAAATGCAGTAGCTTACTGAAGCTGATGTTATGTTCTACAGAAAACTGCACAAAACTCTCTGGCTTTATATCTACTTTTTATTTTATAATCTGATTTAAGATAAATGACATGCTGTTCATCCAAGCATTTTAGAAATTTTCTCAGGAGAGCAGAGAGTAATTTCTCACTGTGGTAAAAGTGTGTGTGTGTGTGTGTGTGTGTGTGTGCATTTTGGAAAGATGTGATATATATTGGAAAGCTTTAACATAAACCATACCACAAGGATGCTTAGCTGCAAGGTTGACAATTTTAGCTTACCTTTTTTTCACAATTGCTCATGAGAGAACATCAGAACTAGGTAATGAAAAAGTTCTTTGTGTAAGAACCAAGGGAGTTGTAAAGCAGTTTGCTTTTTTAAAAACTCTGACTCCCCACTTTTTGCTCTATGCTAGATCATTCTGTCTATCAGTATTGATCGGATATTGTCTGATCATGGCCTCTGCTTTTGAGATCAAAGAGAAGCAGGAGGCATGTGCTAATGGAGTTCAATGCCCCTTTTAAAGCTTATTTCCATTATGCATTCATCTAATAATATCAAGGCAACCAAGCTGACAGGATGAAGTCTTAGTTCAAGCCAGTAGTTGTAGTAGGATATGGATTCTCAAGGCTGTAGGTTGCTGTCAGAACTGCCACCTCACACTCACCTCGTGCCTTTCCTTCGGTGCCAGTCAGCCATAAACTGTGAGGGGAAGGGGGGAGGGAGATGAGTGAGAAGAGGAAAGATCACTCTGCTGTTCACTGGAGACATGAATTCAACTAATAAAGGAGAATATTTCTAGCTCAAGGTTGACATCAGGGGTCCTTGGTGCTCTCTGAGCTTCCTTGCAGACGTTTCATTACCCAAACTAGGTAACATCATCAGTGCTAGTGACGATGTTACCTAATTTGGGTAATGAAACGTCTGCAAGAAAACAAGCAATCTCAGAGAGCACCAAGGACCTCTCACGAATTCAAGACCTGTGAAGAAATATAGCTGCATACCAAGAATGACTGTTCCAACAACATCTGCTTGGAAGATGTTTGGACAATTGAGAACTGAGGGCAGGGTGGCTCCTAGAAGGGGAATTAAGCACTCAAAACTCAGATCTGGCTTTTGTACTAGACTGGACCTTTACTAAAGTATATCCTTCTCTTAAAATGGAGACATGGCTCATTCTTGTTTAAGGTTTGAGTCGAGACAAGTGATAGTTGCACGGTAAGAGCCAGTTTGGTATAGTGCGGTGATGGCGAACCTTTTTCTTCTTGTGTGCCAAAAATGGCAGTGCGTATGCTAGTGCGCACACATGCACGGACGTACCAGCACACAACCCCCACACACACACACTGCACTGCACATGTGCGCATCCCCCCCTCATGCGCCCCTCCCCATTGGGCTGTTTGTCGCCCTCTGGAGGTTTCAGGAGGCTTCCCTGAATCCTCTGGAGGGTGAAAAACGGCCCAACCGGCAAACTGGAAGTCCATTCTCAAACTTCTGGTTTGCCCGTTGGGCCGCTTTTCGCCCTCTGGAAGCTTACCTGAAAGCTCCTGAAGCCTCTGGAGGGTGAAAAATGGCCAAAAATCAAGACCAAAAATCAGCTTACCAACATGTGCATGCCCACTGGAGCTGACAGGGCAACACCTCACATACCCTCAGAAATGGCTCCACGTGCCACCAGTGACACGTGGGCCATAGGTTCGCCATCACTGGTGTAGTGGATAAAGGAACAGACTAAAAACTGGGAGACTGTGAATTCTAGTCTTTGTCTTAAGCACAAAACCAATTGGGTGACATTGAGCCAGTCATTCTCTCTCAGCTGCAAAGAAGGAAATTTTGCTAAGTAAATTCCAAAGGCTTATCCAGGAAGTCACCAGAAATCTAGACTGATTCTAAAGGAGGGAATGAGGGAAAGAGAGAGAGAGAGGGAGAGAGGAAACATTTTTTCTTTAAACTCAAGCAATATTTATCTGGCCACTTGCAGTACCATCCTAAAAAATATCATTTGGACTACAGTCCTAGACTTACAACAGTTTGTTTAGTGGCCATTCTAAGTTACAACAGCACCTAAAAAGTGACTTACGACCATTTTTCACACATGACTTTTGCAGCATCCCCACAGTCATGTGATTTGCGTTCAAATACTTGACAGGTGGTTCGTATTTCTGACAGTTGCAGTGTCCTGAGGTCACGTCATTCCCCTTTTGCAACTTTCTGACAAGCAAAGTGAATGGGAAAGCCAGATTCACTTAACAACTATGGCAAGAAAAATCGTAAAGTGGGGCAAAACTCACATAGCAAATGTTTCACTTAGCAACATAAATGTTGGGCTCAATTGTGGTTGTAAGTGAAAGACTACCTGTATTTCAGGCGAGAGGGAACTATTGTATGGTTCATATGGTGCACCATGTAATAGTGGAAACATGATTGTCAACTCTGGAGCTGAGCTGGCTGAGGCCATTTTGAGGCGTCAGTGTTGCCACACTGGAGCTGAGGGATAGGGAGGGGGGAATAGACATAGCTGGGGTTTTGTAGTCAAAACAAAATATTTTCTCCTGGGAACCAAGGACATTTCCACAGGTGGTTGGAGAGAGGAGGAGTGAAGTTACCAGGCAACCGGATGGCACCTTGATTAGACCATGTGACTGTTTGAGAAAGGGGAAAAATGTATACTTTTAATTAGGTGAAAACCACAGGAATATTCAAAGTCGGTTTTCACCAGCCTGTGTCAATATGATATGTCCAATAAAACTATTCTTTGAGGAACCTATCTGCCTCGGAGTTCTGTTTGCTATGGCATATTACTTGGAACCCTGACATTGTTCTCAGTTTAAGGGTGCTGGGGGGAAATGGCTACAATTAGACATTTTTGTGTGGCAAAAGAGTTTGCTCTTTTGAGCTGGTCTTTATACTTAATACAAATGTTAATGTGTCCCTAAAATTTCCTACAAACGTGTTCAGGT
>JANHFT010005525.1:110608-126591 GCA_032467955.1 Pseudoxenodon macrops
ACAAGTTCTGTTCTGTTTGCTGCAAAGAGGTAAATTGCTGGGAGGCAGATGCCAAAGGGTGGGGGTGGCTGGGTGGGGCTACATTCGGTGTATAAGACCCACCCAAGTTTTCACCCTCTTTTTGGGGGTAAAAAGGTGCGTCTTATACTCAGAAAAATATGGTAATTCTGGTTTTTTTCCCTTCCCTTTTGTGCTTCTGAGACATTGTCACAGCATTCTCAGCTGTGGACAATTGAAAGGTTGGCAGTTCAGCGGTTCAAATCCCTACTGCCATGTAACGGGGTGAGCTCCCGTTACTTGTCCCAGCTTCTGCCAACCTGGCAGTTTGAAAGCACGTAAAAAATGCAAGTAGAAAAATAGGGACCACCTTTGGTGGGAAGAGGTAACAGCATTCTGTGCTGTGCTTTGGAATTTAGTCATGCCGGCCACATGTCCACGGAGACGTCTTTGGGCAGTGCTGGCTCTTCGGCTTTGAAACGGAGATGAGCACTGCACCCTAGAGTTGGGAACAGCACATATGTGTGAGGGGAACCTTTACCTTTACCCTTTCACATGTGTGAAGATCAGACTTTGATAATACATACCAGAATTCTGGTTTTTTAAATTAAAAAAAACATTGCCGCATAGAAATATGTAGCTTTGGATCATTTTCCTAAAAAATGAACAAGTGTAATGTTTTTGACTGTTTAATTGGTTTCTCTTTTTCTACCTTTGGAGCTAATGTGTGGAGAGATCAGGTTTTAGGTCATATTAAGTACAAATATTGAAAATTCCAAAATGTATTCACAAATTTTTAAGCGTAACTATATATATATATATATATATTTGGTTGATTGCATTTCAATAATAAAAAGATAAAAAGTAGTTTTCTTCTTCACATATTTCCACCTTAAATTTAATATAGATAAATAATCCTAAACTCATTAATAATGTGTTTTTCCCCTAGCTGTTTCTACTTTTAGAGAGATTAAAATCAAAGGTTTATAATACTTTTATGTTTGTTACAATACTTATAACACTTTTTTGAGGTATTTTCTTTCATTTGCTATTGATTACTGTTTATATGTGAATGTGGAAAAAGATAAACAATTTACAAACACTCAGCAGTCCTCTCTTAAGGATATGCTAAGTCAAGTTTCTAGCAACTAGCATAATTCTTTTTTTATGTTGATCTGGCCTCCTATCTCATCATAGCAAAGCTGGGCAAGGAATACATTTTAAAACAAAACACATGATAATACAATACAAGTCTAGGTGAGAACCTTTGGTGGGTATTCGGGAGCATGAGCAGAAATTGCTATGTGTTTATGCATGCAAGTAAGTTATGGAGTGCAGGGAGGCAGAAGGTGCTATGGAGTAGAATATCATTGAGATCTCGCCAGATTGTAGAGACGTTGTGATAGTTACAGCTTCACAGACTAATTGTAAGTCCCCCTTATTCAGCACCATTGTAATTTTGAACAATCACTGAATGAGTGGTCATAACTCAAGGCTTGCCTATATCAAATCACTTGAGCTTCATTAACATTTTGATCTCTATACCTTGGCAAATATCCACATCTTCAGCACTTTCTGGAAGGCTAGCAGAGTGAGGGCCAAATGTAATCTCAGTGAGGTGTTCCAAAAATGCAGATACCATAACTCAAAAGGGTTAGATGGCAATATGCCATTCTTGCCAATTGATAAGATCCAAAATATGCCTCACCTTCTGAAATAAATAGGATATATAAGGTGGTTCTTCAAGTATACCAACCTGATGTCATGAAGGCCCTTATAGGTGACAACCAGCACTTTGAATTACATTTGAAACCCTATTGGAAATCAGTGAAGCCTGTTTACCAAAAATGAAACTAGGGTGAATTGAGAAATACCCATAATTGTCCCCACAATTCTACTCTTTATCTTCTTAGCTGATTAGTGTGGCAGTGTGGATTGCCGTGGGAATCAGCTGTCTTCTCACTGGTAGAAACGGGGAAGTGAGCAGTTTTTGTAAAGTGCGCACACACGTGCAGTGTTTGGCGCGTGCCCAAAGCATGAAGTGAGCGATGACCGGAAGGGTAGTAAAACCAGGAGGAACCCACCACTGGTCCTCCATAATCTTCATCAGGACAGGACCTCCATGGCATCACTTGGTCAGCCCAATGTGGAGATGTACAGCTGAGTATCATCTGCATGCTGATTACCATATTTTTCGGAGTATAAGATGCACCTGATTATAAGTTTTAGAGGAGGAAAACAAGAAAAAAATATTCTGAACCAAATGGTGTAGTAATATATTTAATAAAATATAGCAGAATAATATTTTAACCATGTAAAGTCAACAGCAGTATTAAGAACCATAATCACTCATTAACAAATGAGGAGAGACTTTAAGGTTCAAGCACTCTTCTAATTTTCTGGAAACCCCAAAAACTCATCATCGCTAGTGTCAGAATTTAGGAAGCTCAATTGTTCACAATCACTGATATCACTTTCTTCCTTACCTTCGTATATGATATCATGTTCAGTTCCATCTAAGGCATTGCTAATGCCACATTTTTTGAATGACCATAAAAATGATTTCGTCTTTCACTGAGTGCCATGATGTTTTCACCCATTTACAAACTTGAGTGACAGTGGACCACCTCATTCGTCCAGTAGGTGTCAGATCATGATTACCAGCAGCCATCCATTTGTTCCACTCTTCCCACATATAGACTTTAAATGGTTTGTTGAGGGAAACATCAAGAGGTTGCAACTCGCTGGTAAGACCCCCAGAAATCAGAGCTAAATGAGTCTTCTTTGAATCTTTTCTTTGTGGTTTCGCTAATGTCTGTTCTAAACTGGTCGAGCACTAATAAAGCAGGTTTTTTCAGAAGCCGTCCAGGACGCTTGGACCATACTTTTTCAATCCATATTCTCATTCCATTTTTGTCCATCTTTTATCATGAACATGCACAACAACACCTTTTTGGAATCACTTCTTTTGGAAAGGTTTTCCTTTTGAATATTAACATCGGTGACAATTTGGTTGTCTGCGCAGCTGGACAACACAACCATATAATGTGTTTTCTCATGTCCTGAGGTTTTCACAGTTATGCTTTTGGCACCTTTCAGATCAGCAGTCTTGTTAGATGGCACATCAAAGATTAGCGGGACTTCATCCATATTCCCAGCCTGGCCAATTTCAAAATTCTTCTTCTTCATAGCGTCTATTACAAATGTGTGAAAGGACAGAATCTTAGATTCATACTCTTTTGGCATTTTTTGCACAATTCTAGTTTTGGTGTGCATAACAAGGCCATATCGCTTCATAAGTCTGAAGCACCACGAAGGTGATTCAGTAAAATCCTGTACAGCAATACGTTTGGCTTCATATATTATCACTTTTGTGGAAACGGCGAAACCATTGTTCTGGTGATGTGTGATCCAGTCTTTCATGTCCACCTCTAACTGTGGCCACTTTGTAGGAAGCCCATGAAAGTTGTGCTTGCTTTTATCTTTTACTTTTTGCATCTGATCCATCTGTTTCTCTACTCTCTTATCATTTTTTCAGTTGGAGGTGATCCAAAATGTGTTTCAGCTGTTGTTTCCATATTCCTCAGCATATTTCACTACTTCCAGTTAAAAATTTTTTTATATGCTTGCCTTTTCTGCTTTGACATCCTTGTACCGGTATGTAGTGTCAGGAGGTACCGTAATATTTTTTTGCAAGAAAGAACAATAATGTGTCCTTTATAACAATACAGAGCACTGTAGCTGAAACCATGTTCATACATTCATACACAAGATACCGATATACAGTACATGACACACTAGCTCATTACGCCTCCATTATGCCTGATAGTATTAAAGCAGCCTTTCTCAATTGGTCTTCCATGAAACTCTAGGTTCTTGAGAGAAATCACAAGGGGTTCTGTGAGAGATTGTGATTAAAAAAAAAATTGCTAGAATTCTAAGTGGTGGAAATTTTACACACCATGACTCAGTAGTTGACCTTTGTTGCTGCATCATTGTAATGTGAATAGTGCAGGTTAGAAGTGAATTGTATTGTGAAATTTTCATGTTTGTTGTTATGATGCAGAGATTTTTGAGGCCTGAAAATTAAGGGGGAAAATTGAAAAATGATATATTAAAGCATAAATGTGTTGTAGTCAACTCTTCTTAAGAAAGTAGATGTTTATAAATATATTGTTCATTTGAGTGAAACTTTTTAGTACATTTTTAATTTATTTCTCTTTTATTCTCATTTATTAGAGTAGAGTATTAATCACTCTTTTTTGCATGTTTTTTTTGTGGGGCGTATGGAAATGCCTCTAACAAGAATCTTTTTCTTCTTTCAAACTGTTATTTTATAAATTGCTTGTCATGTGCACTATAGTATGTCAGCCATTCTTTTAATTGGATAGAGGATTTCCATTCTTCTCAAGACCCTTGTCTGGAAATCATCCTCCCTGCAAAGTTTTTCCTTGGAAGGGAGAGGAGAAATTTGTGTAGGCTTATTCATTCTAGCGTATTAGTTTCTGGATATATAAATTCATAGATTCCTGGAAGTAATAGTTTATATATAGCTGAAGTTCCATTAGTCTCTATTGCAGTATATATGTTTATCATTTTTTAAACATCTGTTTTGTATAGAAAGCCTCACATTTTAACATTTGAGAAAGGATTGTTGAAGAAATATTTTTTCTTCAGATATATTTTAACATTTAGTTATAATTATACTCTCATCAAAATTGCTTTCTTACTAAATTCAATTTTGTAAATTTTTAGACCCAGCTTTGGATAAATGTCTAGTATTAGAATAATTATGAAATATCTTAGTTTTTCTACATCTCCTTTGGGGAAAAATAGATACTCTTACTGAGATGTAAACTTTGGTTACACATTTTCTCCGGTGTATTGCCTTGAGAATCCAAAGTAAGAGTATTGCTCCGCCTTCTTCCTTATCGAGACTGAATCTATTGAGCTTTCTGCCACACCTCTCCTGGCTCCCTCCCAGTTTGATTCAGTCTTGCAACCAAGAGAGATGTCTTTTAGTTGAGCAATTCAGAGAAGAATTTTAGCTACTTGTGTTACTTTGGATTCTCAGAGCAGAGAGAAAATTGTCAGAAATAAGTAGGCAGCCTAATTCTACCTTCTAAGTGCCAGAGTAGCTCAGACTGCCAATTTAGAACAGCTGAGGCCAAGGAAAGCCAGGGCTTTGGAAGCAGTGCTTCTGGGGTGCCTGGCATGAGAGAGGGTCTGTTTCTTAGTTTTGTTGGCCAAAGAAATCAGCTGTAGAAGGGAAGTACAGAGCAGGTAGCTGGGAGCCAAAAATGGCTCCAGATGATTGCGGCAGCTAGGCGGAAGCCCAAAAGACAGCTGATCGGCGCAGGAAGCCTTTTAGGAATGCCGCAGCAGCGTGACTTGGATTTTAAATGCTAAATTTCTCAACGAGAGAGAGAAGATCACAAAGGATGCTGCGTGGAGTGAGAACAGCTGGCGGTCCAGTCTAACTGCTAGCTGCTGTAACAAGTTAGCAGGCTAATCAGTCTGACCAGCGCCGCTACTAAGAAAAATGGATCTCCAGGCACATCCGCAATAAAGCCAGTGCTGGCTAGTTAGCTTGCCAGCAGTCACTATACTTGAGTCGGAGGAAATTTTGGGTACCTGGAGTCGGAGTCGGAATTACAAAAAACTGAGGAGTTGGAGTTGGAACATTTATCTACCGACTCCACAGCCCTGCTTAAGTGGCTGGAGAGCTGACTCTCCCAGACCAGCGCCATTTCCGGCTTCTTCCCAAAAGAGGCGAAGTTTGGTGCGCTCCCTTAGCAGACATCCTGGCGCCTCCACATCAGGGAGTCCAGAAAATTCCTAGCACATCAAAGGATGGAGAATACTGCTGCATCAGATAGCCATGAGGTGGCTCACATGAGCGGGGGGAAAAGGGGGTCACAGTACATTCCCAGATAGAACAAAGAAGTCCTGCAGCTTGAAGGAGAAGGATTTCTAAGACTGAGGAATGGGATGCCCTTAGGAGGGAGAAAGCTTTGGAAAGGGAGATTTCAAAGGCTATAAGACAGGCAGAGTGAAGAGACTAACAGAGTTCCCTGGGGCAAAAGATATTATCCATCCCCTAAGACACTCAGAGACAGCCAGGGATGAGAGTCATCTAAGTCTCCTGAATTGGTCACCAGAGGGCACCATAGATAAATCCTCTCAGCCAGACAACCTGTCAGCAGAAAATGAATGGGAGGCTGATTTAAAAGGGATGTGTATGGCTCCAAGGGCCACATTTACCCCAACAGTGGCTGGCCTACACCCTGGGGAGGTTCAATGCTCAGAGATTGCTGAGCAAATGAAAATTATGATATCCTTAACGCAAGAACTAATCACATCCTTGCAACAGGGAAATCAGAAAGATTATATGGCATCAGATTCAACCCTGGAGCAAAGTCAGGAGGATTTGAGGAATCATAGGGAGTCTAACTCCCCAACGCCAGCACTGCAGAGCAGAGATGGAATTTCAGGAGAGAAGGATCAGAGAGAATGGAACCTTTCAGAAGATATGGAATCGGCTTCTGATCCTCCAGTATTCATAGGGCTGTTCTGCCCCTCCCTTTTTGAAACTCTCTGTTTAAAGTCAAGGCCACAGTTAATGTGGGGGAATGACCCTAAGGCCCCAAGGATTCCTCTGGGCTCAACAGATCCACTGTTTGCACAACCAGTGGCACAGAGTGAAAAGATTCCCTCGCCACAGTTGTTTCATGACGTAGTCCGAAAACAATGGACTCAACCAAGAACATATCCTAACCCAAATGTGAATGACAATTTTTAAAATAATATAATCTCGGACTTTGCAGAGGAACTGCAATTGCCATCAGTAGATGGGCTGGTAGCAGCCTTAACTTTGTCTAACCTGGTATCCCAGGATTCAGCAGACACTCTGAAGCCAGAGGATAGGAGGTCAGAGTTGGCCCTTTGCAGGGCTCATCAGGCAGCGGTGTGGGCAATCAGATCAACCAGGGCTGCCTCACTTTTCATAGGACCTCCCTAGCCTGGCTGCAACAGATGCAAAGCAGGATTCCACCTGACGACCAGTGCCTCCAACAGGAAATCACCAAGCTGATAGCAGTGATGGAGTTTTTGGTGGAGACAACCCTGGACATAGCCAAATTCGTGTCCAGGACAATGGTTTCAGTGGTGACAGTCAGGCAAATGCTGTGGCTTCTCAGCTGGCAAATGGATGCCAAATCCAAATGTAGGCTAGCCTCTGCACCGTACACGGGTAGCAATCTGTTCAGAGAGGCCATGGAGTCCATCCTGGTAGAAACCAAGGACAGGAGGAACATCCTGCCATCCTTACACAGGCGAGTAGACCGGCGGCCATCACCTTATTCAGCCAGCAGAAATTAGTCAAAGCTACTTCGAAAGGAACTGACTGACAAACAGAGCCGGATTCCGGGACAGAGACAAACAGCAATTCCAGAACAAGATGCCTTTTCATGGCTCTTCCAGTGCTACAAGTGACCCCAGGCCAGACCCTCCCATGGCCGCCTAGCATTATTCACGAGTCAATGGGAGGCAACCACGTCGGACACAGTGAAGATTAGCTTTATCTCCACAACCCGAGATGCTTCATACGTTGTCCCGTACCAGGAAACAGTACAAAGAGGGACCTCAAAGAGACCGTAATTCAACACTTGTTGGACATTCAAGCTATCCAGCTGGTCCCGGCAGATCAACAGGGACAAGCCTTGTAATCCATACTATTCGTGGTTCCCAAAGCCTCGGTAGGTGGTGGTGGAGAGCAATTCTACATCTAAAACAGCTGAACAGGTACCTCATTTACAGGAGGTTCAGATGCAATCTCTCCAGTCTATCCAACAGAGCATCCGGGAGGGTGACTTCTTAACATCCATAGACCTGACAGAGGCATATCTCCATGTTCCCATACTACCATTGCATCTACGCTTCCTTAGATTGTACTACACGGAAAAACATTACCAATAAAGAGCCTTACTGTTCATTCTGTCCTTAGCACTCAGGATGTCCACCAAAGTCATGGCAGCACTCTTGGCCCACATCAGGGCACTACCGATACGAGTCCAATGTTACCTGGAGGACTTTCTAATTTAGTCCTCCTCCCACAATCGGGCGTCAGAGACCTACAAGTCATAATCCGGATTCTTCAGGATCATGGTTTTTCCATCAATTATGGGAAGAGTCATCTGACTCCTACCAACCGTCTGCCACACCTGGGGATAATGATAGATACTTGACTATGCGAGGTCTACCTGTCACAGGAATGACAGGTAAGCATAAAGACATTAATAAATCAGATTCGGGCAAACCGCAAGATTTCACTAGCCATTCTCTCAAGGCTCCTAGGCAAGATGATATTGTGCCTTGCGGTAGTTCCCAGGGCTCGTCTACACGCAAGGACCTTATAGTGGTTTCTCCTACCTTACCAGAGGTTCGGAGAAAGCAATTCAAACACTAAGGTCTGAGTCACCCACAAGGTACCGCAGTCCTTCCATTGGTGGACATCCCGGGCCATGGACAAGGGTTATGTTTTGAAGGAGGCCAATTGCCTAACCATCACAACAGACGCCAGTCTCTTCAGCTGGGGCGCCCACTTTTAGGCACAGATGGCACAGGGGCAGTGGTTACAGGAGGACCTAGCAAACAATATCAACTGCCTAGAATTCAGGGCAGAATAGGATAACTGGCCATCACATCCTCATCCTGACAGACAATGTAGCCATAAAGGCCCACTTCAACTGTCAAAGGGGCACACATTCCAGAGTTCTCATGCTAGAGGTGGAGCAGTTGGGCCACTGGGCAGAGAAGCAACTTCTCTCTATCAGAGCAAAGCACACCTCAGGAACAATGAATGTCCAGGCAGACTGGCTCAGCAGGACCATAATCGATCATGTAGAGTGGCATCTGCATCCAAAACTATTCAAAGAAATAACAGAACAGTTCGGGATCCTGATCCTGGAACTGTTCGCCACACCATCAAACAGCCAGCTGCTGAGATTTTACACAAGGTTCATAACAGCAGGGGTGGAGGGAGCCAACGCACTGACTCCCATGGCCTTTAGGACTCCTGTACGCCTTCCCCCCTCTTCCAGTGATCCTGAGAGTAATCAGGAAGGTGCTGGAGGAGAAAGTGGAAATATTACTTGTAGTTCCCAACTGCCCAACAGGCTGTGGTTCTCAGATCTGGTCAGTCTGTCAGTATCCAGACCATGGAGGATACCACAAGAAAAGATATTCCTCAGCCAGAGGGCTCTGGTGCATCCGGAACCACAATGGTTAAAACTGACCATCTGGCATTTGAGCGGAAAGCCCTGACACAGAGCAAGTTATCTAGCAGAGTAATCATGACAATCCAGGCCTCCAGAAGGCCTTCAACTAACAGGATCTATGACTCGACTTGGAAGACGTTTTGTAGCTGGTGCTCCAAGGGCGACATCGATCCCATCTCAGTAATGGTGGGTCAGGTCCTGGAATTCCTTCAGGAGGGACTGGACAAGGAACTATCCCCAAACATCATACACAGGCAGGTCGCATCACTAGTGTTGTCATGCGGAGACCTAGAATCCCTCTCGTACCATCCTATGGTGTGCAGCTTCATTAAGGGAGAAACCAATTTAAAGCTACTGGTGCACAGGTACCCCATCTGGGACCTAACCAAGGTCCTGCAGGGAATCTCCTTGAACTCCTTTGAACCGTTACAAGAGACTAGCCTGCAATACCTCACATGCAAGGTAGCTTTCCTGATGGTGATTATGTCTGCCAGACGAAGCTCCCTTCCGTAAAGGAGGATCTGTGTATATTCCATCCAGACAGGGTAGTACTGTGACTGGACCCTTCATTTTTACCCAAGATTAATTCCCGCTTCCACAGGTCACAGGAAATAATATTGCCAAACGTCTGTTGGAGCCCAAAACATGACCTAGAAAGGAAGTGGCACATCTTGGATATTAGGAGGGTACTTCACATTTACATAAAAAGAACAGCTCTGAGAAAAACAGAGTCACTGTTTGTGTCTTTCCAACCTTCTATGCTAGGTAGCAAGGTTAATGTATCGACAGTGGGACGGTGGATTAGGACATGAATTACCAAGGCCTACGAAATACAGGCTCTACCAGTGTCCAGCAAGTGATTGCACATTCTACCAGAAGCACGGCCACAGTAGCCACTTGGACAATGCAGGCCTCCGTAGAGGAAGTCTTTAGGACAGCGACTTGGTCCTCATTGTCTCCGTTCATCAGACACTATAAGCTGGACGTATTTGCCTTGGCTGAGGCAGCCTTCGGCAGAAGGGTTCTCCACAAGGCGCATACAGACCTTGGGACTTGGGACCAGAACAGGGCCCACCCTTAGGACAAGCCAGCTTTGGTATGTCCCATACTTTGGATTCTTAAAGCAGTACATCGGAGAAAGGACTTTGGCCTTACCTGAAATGCTCCTTCTCGATGTATTTCTGGAGAATCCGGAGAGTAGAGGAGTGGACAGCAAGACCAGAGAAACGTCAAGTCCAGGGGTGGGTCCTAACTTACCTCGCCGCCAGTTTGCTTCCTCCCACGCCGCGTGGGCGCACACATACACAGAAGAAAAAACCGAAAAAATACCACCACCCCAAAAAAAAGATGGTAGCGCCCACGGAGCAGAACCGGCTCCATGACGTCACCAGCGGCCTACTACCTACTCGGTAGAACCAGTCCGAACTGGTAGGAACCCACCTTTGACTAGGTGATATGCTATATAGTCTTTTTGAAGTTCAATAATAATGTTATTAAAAGTGATTTAAGATATTAAACAGTTCTTTATTAAGTTTTTTTTTTTAAACCCAATATTTTGATTCCTTAGACATTGTTCAATCACAGCATTAAGAGCAGATATTGTTCACGCAACGTCAGCAGCTTTAGGCTGTAATACTGTAAATCTTGAAAGTAAATCCTATTGAGCATAATGGGATTCCATGGTGAATGACCTTATTTGCCTCTTTAACGGCAGCCCGCAGTCATTGAAAAACTGTACATTCAAAAAAAATACAGAGAAAAGGTTAGAAAAGGGTCATTTGATTTTTAAAAGCTTTTTTTTTTTTAAATGTTTATTTTCTAAAACTATTTTTTAACCTGAATAAATCTGAAGTGTGTTTAAAGTGAACTATATATCACTAAACAGACTTGAATGTCTCTGTAGGTTAAGGATGCAGGAAATAGGACTGCAAATAATTATGATACAGAATATGTTATAGTTTTGGAAAACTGGAATGACATGGACTCCTTAGTCTATAATTCCTTTTCGTAAAGATGTCACAAAATAATTCAGTGACTCTGAATTGTAGCCTTGATAAATACAAATGTTGTGTGACTTAATGAACGTAGCTTGCAAGTAGATAATGAGAATAAAGATTTATTTCTGCTTCGGTGTGTGTATCTCTAGGCAACTTAAATTTAATATTACCGAGCAAGAAAGAAAAAAAAACTGACCCTGCCTTCACTTTTTTTCCTTCAGCAAGAATAGATTATTTTACTCTTGCATTTGTTGCTATTAACAACAGTGCCTTGGAGATTGATTCAAAATTAAATTAAATTAAATACATTCAATGAATTAACCTGGAAGTTGGGCTCCTGAACTTAAATACTCATAAACCTTCATGTAAAATAAGGAAAGAGTAAAAGATGACAGTTCATGTTGTAAACAAACTATCTAAAAACATCATGCTTCCTTCAGAGGTGGGTTCCTACCAGTTCGGACTGGTTCTACCGAGTAGGTAGTAGGCTGCTGGTGACGTCACGGAGCTGGTTCTGGTCTGTGGATGCCACCATCTTTTTTTTTGCTTTTTTTTCTTCTGCGCATGCGCAGAAACCAGGTTTCTGGCACTGCGTATGCGTCGCCATCTTGTTTTCAACCTTTTTTTAAAAAAAATTGGATTTGTTTTGTAATGCGCGTGCCCGGAGCGCCCATGTGGCGCGGGAGGCAGCAAACCGGTGGCGAGGTAAGTTAGAACCCACCCCTGGCTTCCTTGTGTATTATAAGTGATGTTTCTTATTTGTTTCTAAGGTGATTTTATGATAGGTTTTGTACTCCATGTGCATAGTCTTTGCCAGAGAAAGAGACTGCCATGCTAAAGAACCATCATCCTCTCCTTCAGCTTGCCCTGTACAATATCAGTGAGAGCAACATTCCAATTCCCTCTGCAAAATACATATGTCACTGTAGCTTACTGCACGAACCCAACTACATCAGCTTATTGAAAGATATATGTCTTGGTTGCACTTATTGTGTGGGCATTGTCCTTAGAAGACAATTATTAATTAAAATAATATGAAGTCTCATTTTCAAGATCTTTAACTAGGGCAACCATTTTTACCTCAAATGGGCTAACTTACATAATGTGCTAAAATCCAGAACCTATGACTCCCAAAGGAATAAAATTTGGGGACGTTGTAGCTATTAGCTGCTAATCTACTCATTTTTAATATTTCATGACAGTTTCCCAGCCAGTCTTGCAATCCCTCACCCACCACCCACCCCGGGCAGCAGCCACTCACTTTGGGAGGGTGCTGCCCCAGATTCCCACAAAAAGATTCAATTAGAAAGCTGTCTGGATGTCAAAAAACATACCTGTTCCCACTGCTTTTTCCCCTCCAATCTTGGTCATTTTCTTTCTCTGTTTAGGTGAGGAAATGTTTCTGAAACAATGATGCTATGGAACATGGGGTGTCTAGTATTATTAACATTTACAGCACATTCAAATTATGCTATATTTTAAAAAATGATTCCCCGAGGAGCTAAGACATTTATTGCTAAGCAATATTGGATGTTTAGTATCATCATTACTGAACCAAAAATTACTGCAGGGAAGAAGAGTATTAAGATCTATCGTGTAGAATATAATACCTTTAAAATTGATTTTCAAATATGTGACCTGTATTTGGAAACCAGATGGGAGACATATAATCACATTCTTCTATTCACATCACAGAAATGATCATTGTCATGATGGGAATGATAATGGAAGAATTCCTTCAATTTTGTAAATAGTTCTTGAGAACAATACAGTTGAAAATAATCTACAATAGGTTGTAAAATATATACATTTATGTGTAAGGATAAAATGTACAGTACATCATTTGGAGAATGGATGTTAAGGACTGCAGTTTTAAGAGGAAGTGAAATTTATATTACTAATTTTATATATCCCATAGATTATTTGGTTTCTTAAAGAAACTAATATGAATAGCAAAATTAATGTGTAGCTATGTTTTTAAAACATTTTTACTCTACACTATAGTACTTATATGTCTAGGAAACAATAAAAGTGTATTCACAATCTGATGTATGTATTCATTCTTTGGGAGCTGATTTAAAAATGCTTAATTAAAAACATTTAACTAGCTTAATTAGCTTCTAATTAAACATGCCTAAAATTATTTTTATTTTACTATTTTTAATTTTTGAAGCATGAAGGAGAGAATTTCCTTTTGGCATTAGAGCAGGGGTATCAAACTCGTGGTGTCATGTCGTCATGTGACATGTCACGTGATGCCGTGACACCAAAAGTCATATCATGACTTTCCCTCCCTTTGCTGAAACCGGGATGGGAGTGGCCAGCCTGCAGGCCGCAAGTTTGACACCCCTGCATTAGAGCATATGTGGACTCCCAGAATTCCTCAGCCAGCATAGAATTCCGTGAGTTGAAGTCCACATATTTCAAGTTGCCCAAATTGAGAAACATTGCATTAAAGAGTAGGAGTAGAATTAAATTCAAGGGTTTAACTGTCGCTATGTGTCTCCAGGTTCATGAAACAGAAACGTAAACTACTTTATACAGAGTAATGCAGATCTGCCCTCATCTGTGTTTCACAGATGGGTTTGTTATTATCTTTTATATGGCTTTAAATGAGAGATGAAATATAGCATACTCTAGGCAAAATTGCTTAGAGGAATATTATCTCTCCTCTTTCAGTAGCTACCATCAGTGGACAATGTGGTGGGGTCAATCTGAGGGTTCTGAAAATAGCAATAATTTAAGAACCTTCTTTGTGTTTATTATTTACTTAATAAATATTTATTTAGAGTACTAGCAGAAAGAAAAGAGGAACTTTGCATATATGATAGAAAAATAGTTCTTTGAAGTTTGATTTCAACTGCAACTTCTCAAATAATTATTCATATACTACGCCCACGGCGCCACCATCTTGGTTTTTGCTTATGTACATGCGTAGAAACTTTCTTTAAGCACTGCGCATGCGCGCAGTCGCAACGTACCCCTGAGTGAACCGGCAGTAAGAAGATTCAGAACCCACCTCTGGTTATGTATAGTGCTATAAGTCAAGATTCATAAAATGATAATTACTTAATCTGTCAATAGAGTAATCTTTGGCATAAATTCTGGCAGTCTGGTTAACGTATCACACCTTTTGCCCAAATGTGCCAATCAGGTATACAGAACCTGATCTAAAGAATGAGCTTTAAAAAATACATCAGCTTATATTACCAGTATATCATCAGCATAATGTACCAATTTATATTCTAATGAATTATGCAACACACAATGACTCAGGGATATTGTATTGTTGTCTAATAGCATAAACTAAGGAGTCTAAACAAATCTCAAAATCAAAGGTTCTAAGGAACCTTATGAATATATCGGCATTGTATATACAGTATGAAATACATATATAATTAAATATTCAATATTTCTATCCACAATTACACTTGTATAGACAAAAGTCCAGATTGCATTATCCTAACCTAGTCTAGCAGCTCGCATTATAGCCAGCTTCATTAAGATAAATATTTAAAGCTTTCTATCAATAAAGAGATATGTCTATCTCACATAGGAGGGAAATAATTGATAAATTCAGTACATATGCTAAAACAAATAAACAAAGTATTAATTTAAGTATGGAACAGTTAACAGAATATCCTTCAATGAGGCCATTAATTTCCATTTTGGCTTGGCAGGGGAGCTCATTGAGAATATGGATAAATTATTTAAGTAATCCACATTTGGATGAGGTAATGTGTATAATCTGTAAATTTCCACATTTATTAATAGAATTGCAGCGTTGTATTTTTTATTTTTATTCAGCTGATTCAAATTACACTTGAATGTAACCTCAGTAGCTTTGATAAAGTTGATTATTCTACTGGTGAAGCGAATTCTTATTAAAATCTGTTAGCCATTAATGTTTTCATATCAACATTATTCAATGAAACAGGTTGATAATTAGCATATGACATATAATCTAGTAAATGAATGTTTTATAATATACCACAAGGAATGGTCTTCTAATATTATATTCCTTTTTTTCCCCCATCCTATCTGTGGTCAAAAGAATAATAATTGTGAAGAATCCAATCGCAGAATGTCAATTTTACTTAAACCCTTCATCTTCATCAGATAACTTCTCAAATTTAATATATTTGCCCAAGTGAAATACGTGATATTTCACAGATACGTGGTATTCTGCACAATCTTTTACCATTTGCTACTATTTTAATCTAATATAAACTCAGTTTGATATGATATCCTATTCTTCAATTAATATTTAGTTTGTTGTATTCCCGTGTAGGCTAATAGTGTGACATCTGTATTCCAACAGTTTTCAAATTGTCTTTCAAACTAGTTCCACATTTTTTTTTTAGTTCATTTGACATGGGTGCAATAATGTCATGCACTTCGTGAGCTTCCTACTCAAAAATTAAGGAAGTAGCTGTAGCTAAATTAAAAATATTGAAGGGTCTCAGAATTCATTCTCTTTATAACTCAATAGAAAAACGTTGAAACATTGGACTAAATATGAAAGTGACTAAGTGAATTTGAAAATGATAAAGTTGTATTAATTATGGAAAGTTAAAGGTATTAATATTATTTAATTCAAATTGGTATAAAGAAGAATAAGGTGTGTAATATAGTGTGATTGTATTAGATTTATAGGGGTTGTTAAATATTATGGTCATGTATGAAAAGAAAGTGTGAAAAGAAAGTGGAT